>JABACO010000004.1:11480376-11512876 GCA_013339895.1 Ephydatia muelleri
GAGGAATGCAATTATGTTACGGCACACGTGTACGATAGAAAGACATACTGCGGCACATGTGGCACGGCTGTTACAATTGGACAAAATTAGAGCACAGGAAAAGATTTACGGTTCAACAACCGCTTTCCCTTTACAAGCTCATTAAAGTTTCAACTTAAGGTTTCCGCAGCCAATCGATCTAATGCGAACAAGTAAATAAAAACATTCTCTAACGAGAAAGTTGTTGGTATATAGGATTGACCAATGGTGGTGTAAAAAGCATGGAAACAAGAGTGACAGAAATTTGACTGGAAAATTGAAATAGGCCTATATTTAGCCCATTACTCAGGCATGTACTGTTACAACGTTAGTGTGCTAAATATAGGCCTATTTCAATTTTCCAGTCAAATTTCTGTCACTCTTGTTTCCATGCTTTTTACACCACCATTGGTCAATCCTATATACCAACAACTTTCTCGTTAGAGAATGTTTTTATTTACTTGTTTCATAAGTTTTTTCCTCTGGCGTCTTTATAAGTGGTGATAAATTGATTTTAATTTACGAAAGGAGGGAGGGAGGTTAAAAATTTTAATAATAGAAATGATAAGTATACGAGTTATTTATGTTATTCATTGTTTGGCCTTGTCCTCGTTTCCACCCTCTTCTATTGGCGCGGCGGCCTCGTTGTGGCCATGGGAGCCATGTGGGTGGTGGTGGCAGCGGCCAGGGGGGCAGCAGGCGAAGTGGTGGTGGGGCTAAATATAGGCCTCTTTGAATTTTCCAGTCAAATTTCTGTTACTCTTGTTTCCGTGCTTTTTACACCACGATTGGTCAATCCTATATACCAACAACTTTCTCGTTAGAGAATGTTTTTATTTACTTGTTTCATAAGTTTTTTCCTCTGGCGTCTTTATAAGTGGTGATAAATTGATTTAAATTTACGAAAGGAGGGAGGGAGGGAGGGAGGTTAAATTTTTTTAATAATAATGGTAAGCATACGAATTTTTTATGTAATTAACTGTTCGGCCTTGTCCTCGACCTCCTCGTCTTCTCCGGCGGCCTCGTTGTGGCCATGGGAGCATGCATGTGGGTGGTGGTGGCAGCGGCCAGGGGGGCAGCAGGCGAAGTGGTGGTGGGGGCACTGGTATAGGTGCCGGTGGTGGGGCTAGTGCTGGTAGCGGCGGGGGCCGCTCTGCTGCTTCTGCTGGTAGCGGCGGGGGCAGCCCTGCTGCTACTGCTGGTGGCGGTAGCTCTGCTGCTGCTGGCGGTGGGGACAGTGCTGCTGCTACTGCTGGTGGCGGATGATTGGGGGGCAGCACTGCTTCTAGCAGCGGTGGCGGGGGCGGTGGCTGGGTGAACGGTTGAGGAGTCGGAGGATGTATTTCGTCCTCCGAGTCTTGTTCAAAAAATCTTGCATATTCCATCTGAATCAACATGACAGAGAGTATAGAAACAAAGTGCAAGGATTTAGTTTTTACCTTTTTCTTCTCAGCAATCGAAGTGCACTATTTGGTGGGTGAGTAGCTTTTATACATGAAAAACCTTAACATGTGTGCCGGCTGTGCTACAATTCTATTGGTTCAATTTCATCCGTTACATCACCGATCATTATGCATATTCATGATCTCACAGATAAGGGGGGAGTGGCTGTGTGTGTGTGTGTGTGTGTGTGTGTGTGTGTGTGTGTGTGTGCAAGTAACAATGTTTACATGGGAAAGACCTCCCTCTCCAATGATTGTATATGTACAATGGCCATGGGAAAGACCTCCCCTCCTTATAATAGACATGAATAATAACCAATAAACCCAGAATGTAATTTCAAAGTGATATCAGTATGAACATGACTACACCCTGAATCAAGACCATCAAGCCCAGCTCGAAGGTCTTCAATGGACATTTGGAACAGTGACTTTGTCCTCACCACTAATTCTACTTCTTCACTAGTGAGCTTGCGACACTCATTTGTACATTTCCATTTCAAGGGGCGCATGGTATCCTTATCTCTGTCCCCTATCTCCTCTGCCACTACACACCTACCATTGAGGTCTACTGGAATGGCCTCAAGTCGTTTTGTGTAAGTGTACGAATTAATAAAAAAGTAAGGTTCAGAGCCAGCAGTATGATACCCATGCCCAACTAAAATATCATTTTCTTCTAATCTCAATGCATTAACTTCCCGGATAGTTTTTAACAATGACCCTGCTTTTGCTCTTCGTACACTCAGTGCTTTAGAAACTAATGCATCTGCACCAATCTTACTGCTGCACGGGCAGATCTTGTAACAACCTTTTGAGCTAGCAATGGATGAGACTTACAAAACGCATCATTTACTTCACTTAGAAGCTCACTATCCCTAAGAATAGCTTTTTCAAGACCACCATTATACTCCATTAGTGCATGAGATTTGGGTTCATACAAGGAGTAGCTATATGGGAGAAGGATATGGTTGCAGTAATATTCAGTGCTCAACCATAGCAAATGCAATTAAATTAATACACAGTTGCAGGCGGGCTGCCATTGTGTCATGTACATCAGATAAGGAAGCCTTTTTGTGCATCAGATTAAGGATGACACCCCAATATTCAATAGACAGGTCACAAAGGACTGTACACAACAGTTGGGTCACCATGCATGCTTTACATGTAAAGTGAATGGTTTTGTGCAGATCCCTTACATGCGTGCTGTACATACATGTATGTTGCATGCACATCTTCCTATAGCTTTTTAATGCTAGTGCAATACAACATGCCATCACATACCTTTGGGTGGTAGTGGTAGTTCGGTGACCCCTGCGATACCGCTTCCTCTCGGCAGCACGTTTAGCCAATCGGACAGCGGGGTCATTCCAATACCGATTCCTTTCAGATGCCTTAATGGCAGCTGAATTGTCCTCGTATTTCTGCCTTTTAGCAGCGCGGTTCTCCTCGAAGTCCTCTTGATATCGCTGCCTTTTAGTAGTACGGTTCTCCTCGAGGTCCTCTTGATATCGCTGCCTTTTAGCAGATTGCTTAGATTCAATATCTGCGTTGTAGCTGTCGCGTACAGAGGCCTTCTTCTTTTCGGGATCGGCCTTGTAGCTGTCGCGTGCAGAGGCCTTCTTCTTTTCGGGATCGGCCTTGTAGCTGTCGCGTACAGAGGCCTTCTTCTTTTCGGGATCGGCCTTGTAGCTGTCGCGTACAGAGGCCTTCTTCTTTTCGGGATCGGCCTTGTAGCTGTCGCGTACAGAGGCCTTCTTCTTTTCGGGATCGGCCTTGTAGCTGTCGCGTACAGAGGCCTTCTTCTTTTCGGGATCGGCCTTGTAGCTGTCGCGTACAGAGGCCTTCTTCTTTTCGGGATCGGCCTTGTAGCGCGCTCGGGCTTTAGCCTTGTTTTCTTGTGATAAAATATCGTCTTGCTTTTGAAGGTATTCCGCTCGTTGCTTAGATCTCTTCTTTCGATTACGCGAAGGCATTTAACTTCACTAGCCAAAGTATTTAACTGCGATAGGAACACCTAATAAATTTCGTGCAGGTCGGAGTATTTATACTGCATGCTGTAAAATAACTTCATTAATCAACAATAAACCAAATAAACTTCTGCAATAACTTCATATCCTATACAGAACTTGCTACCGCATGAGGGTACTTCTCGCTGTAGTCTTTATATGACCTTAAAGGGCACCGCGCAGGTGAATTCCAAAGATATTGGCGCTATTGCCGTTATTCAAAACCGTTCGTAGCTCGAGTTATACCTTCCTAAGGAAGAAGAAGAAGACGACGACCAAGAATTATTTTGGGACTGGGCACGAGAAAAAGGAATTCGTTTGTTTCTCTAAAAGCACACCGTTTTATGACACGGAACAAACGTAGAAATGTAGATCTTTGAGTTCTCGTTCCATCGCGACAAAGAGATACGCGATCCGTTTCTCCGTTGTCCCTCCAGACGCGAGTGAAGTTTTTTTAATGATATTCATCAATCCTCAATCAATCCTATATTGAACCTGCTGCCGCAGGTTCAGATAAAATTGCAACAAACGGTAACTAGAACTAGTCCTCTTATTAGATTTAGCCTCACGCATCCATTAGCCTCGAGTGGCGCACTGCATTTCTTTCCGCGCATACGATGGTTCTTTTTAGGCGGGAAAAGTAGCATAAAATCATGACCGTGTAGCTTTTTTTCCGCCCTTATAAGTGCTGTCGGTAAAAAAAACAGCTTATAGTGGTATCTTTGCCAGGTAAGAACATGTTTTCAGTCCGTGGTGCCACGTCTCCTACGCCCTGCTATAATTATTATAACACACATACCCAAATTATGAATAACGCGCACCGAAGTGCAGCACTAGTTGTAGGCCGGGTGCAAATTGCGCGCATAGAGGGATCAAAGCAAAGAGGCGAGCAGTAAAACTGGAGCCACCATACAGCTGTATCTTCTATGCTGACAAGTTTCTGGTGGCTTTTAAGATCAACATTCTTGTTGATACACCCGAGATCCACCTCCAAATGTTTTGCACCTTGTGCTTAATTAAAGCTCACGTGTTCTTGTGGCAAAAGAGCTGAAGAATCACTTCAAGTGCTATGTTCAGCTACGCATGCACTTGTAATGTATGCAAATCGTTTCTTTTAAGTATCCCTCACTCTATGCAGCTTCATATGGTACATCAACAGGTGGCACAGCTCACCACAGAACTGAAATGATCCACGAGCCTGGATGAGGGTACATAGAGGCATTGGATTGCGATGGGTGTGTGTGAGTGGGGGGCATCAGATGGGTGTACATGAGGGGCATTGGATGAGTGTACATGGGGGCATTGGATGGGTGTACATGGGGGGCATTGGATGGATGTACATGGGGGGCATTGGATGGATGTACATGGGGGGCATTGGATGGATGTACATGGTGGGCATTGGATGGGTGTACATGGAGGGCATTGGATGGGTGTACATGGGGGGCATTGGATGGATGTACATGGTGGGCATTGGATGGGTGTACATGGGGGGCATTGGATGGATGTACATGAGGGGCATTGGATGGATGTACATGGTGGGCATTGGATGGGTGTACATGGAGGGCATTGGATGAGTGTACATGGGGGCATTGGATGGGTGTACATGGGGGGCATTGGATGGATGTACATGGGGGGCATTGGATGGGTGTACATGGAGGGCATTGGATGGGTGTACATGGGGGGCATTGGATGGATGTACATGGTGGGCATTGGATGGGTGTACATGGGGGGCATTGGATGGTGTACATGGGGGGCATTGGATGGGTGTACATGGGGGGCATTGGATGGGTGTACATGGGGGGCATTGGATGGGTGTACATGGAGGGCATTGGATGGGTGTACATGGGGGGCATTGGATGGGTGTACATGGGGGCATTGGATGGGTGTACATGGGGGGCATTGGATGGGTGTACATGGAGGGCATTGGATGGGTGTACATGGGGGGCATTGGATGGGTGTACATGGGTGTACATGGGGGGCATTGGATGGGTGTACATGGGGGGCATTGGATGGGTGTACATGGGGGCATTGGATGGGTGTACATGGGGGCATTGGATGGGTGTACATGGGGACATTGGATGGGTGTACATGGGGGCATTGGATGGGTGTACATGGGGGCATTGGATGGGTGTACATGGGGGGCATTGGATGGGTGTACATGGGGACATTGGATGGGTGTACATGGGGGGCATTAGATGAGTGTACATGGGGGCATTGGATGGGTGTACATGGGGGCATTGGATGGGTGTACATGGGGGGCATTGGATGGGTGTACATGGGGGGCATTAGATGAGTGTACATGGGGGGCATTGGATGGGTGTACATGGGGACATTGGATGGGTGTACATGGGGGGCATTAGATGAGTGTACATGGGGGGCATTGGATGGGTGTACATGGGGACATTGGATGGGTGTACATGGGGGGCATTAGATGAGTGTACATGGGGGGCATTGGATGGGTGTACATGGGGGCATTGGATGGGTGTACATGGGGGGCATTGGATGGGTGTACATGGGGACATTGGATGGGTGTACATGGGGGGCATTAGATGAGTGTACATGGGGGGCATTGGATGGGTGTACATGGGGGGCATTGGATGAGTGTACATGGGGGCATTGGATGGGTGTACATGGGGGCATTGGATGGGTGTACATGGGGGCATTGGATGGGTGTACATGGGGGCATTGGATGGGTGTACATGGGGGGCATTGGATGGGTGTACATGGGGACATTGGATGGGTGTACATGGGGGGCATTAGATGAGTGTACATAGAGCATTGCATGGGTCATGGGTGTACATGTGGCCAACTTCATGGACCATGGTTCCAGTAAAACCCCAACAGGCCTTGGTTCAAATAACACAGGCCTTGGTTCCACTCAGACCACATTGCTTGAATACCATATGCAGAAATGGATAGGCCATATGCACTATATGCAGGGTGCTGTCTCGTGGGAGAACGGCCGGGGCTGAGTCTTTTCATAAAATTAACAGCCTTGGTTGGGTCCATCCCTGGCCCCGTTGCAGGAGGGTTTCACCTAGTATGCATCCAGAGTGCAATCTGGCTAAGATCCATCTTTACCAATGCATACACAAATAGCCAATACACTGTTCAGAATATGGCGGCACGGGTGATAGCGCTAAAAATAACAATATTCTGAAGGCTCACAACTTTTAGTAGAATACGCGGCACCACGAGATGACATTGAAAAATATAGAAACAACCTACCGGCTTTACACTGTTAAAATTTCAAGGTACTTTATAAGGGCGGAAACTTTACCAGGGCAACGTTTGTCCTCCTAGGTCGAGAATCACCCCGTGGATTTACAAGCTAATGCCACATCCAGGATTGAAAGATAGCACAAGAGATGCACATCATTAATACCAGTAGACATTGTAGAAACTGTACATAGACAACGCTGGCACTGTATCGAAACAAAAAGGTCCATCCACAAGAACAGATGTGTTGCTAGGGTCGTAATAAAGTCCGTTGCTATGAAAACATTTCGTATCAAGGGGCGTAGCCTTTTGTCCAACTTTTCAATGCAATGAAACAGCCGTGGTGGCTAGAGAACTTGGTTATGCAAACCTTACAACTAATTAAAAGTGATAGTTGATTTTGTGAGCGGAAGAGACGTTTTCGCCATCCTACGGCTACCCACTAGTTGCGGAAAAGGTGCTTGCCAGCCTGGGATCCTCGACAGGATGGCTTTCGCGTCCGATCGTACAGGCGGTACAGGGTACAGCTCAGTGAGCCACACTTAAGCCTCAAAGTCGGCCATCTTGAACGCCTGTTGTCCGTAACATAATTGCATTCCTGCATTAGTCTCGTTCCCAGACCCACATCGCAGCTAGCGGTGATGTAATCCATCCGCAGCTGCGATGTGGGTCTGGGAACGAGACTATTCCTGCATGGACTTAGGTCTCGTCCGCACTTTTACCTACGTAACAACTAACTTGACCTTTATTATCGCATGGCATTGGAATTTGGCTCATCTTTTGTAACTCGCATCCATCTTGCTTGAAAAGAAGAGCTAGCAACTGTCTCAAATTGACACAATTAATAAGTGGTAATTGAACGCTGGCCACCGAGATCGAGGTTACAATTATATTTAATAACTAATGAATTATTAATTTCAGCCGTAAAAAGTGGTGCAGCGACGGAACCGCTACGGCCACTGCGGCCATGGCCGCAGTGACCGTAGCGGTTCCGTCGCCACTGTGCATGCAGGGTTGCCGAAAGTCAGGCCGGGGTCCGGCCTGCGGATACATTGATGTTATTAAACAATTTATTAAAATTCATGGCTAACCACAAAACATTAATTATTGAACAATTTATTAAACATTTATAGTTAACCACAAACGTCACCGGGTGAGCAAGACACTTCAGATGCAGCTGCAGGTGCCCTTCAGAGAGCCGCAGTTCAGGGGGAGTATGATGCATGGCTGCTTGTTCCTGAGGCCCGAGTCATAGATGCAAATTCCCCTATTGACCCTCTAGCGTGGTGGAAAATGCACGATGGGCAATTTCCCCCAATTGCAAAGCTTGCCAGGAAGTATTTAGCTATTCCTGCTTCTTCAGCTCCATCCGAGCGGGTGTTTTCGCGAGCTAAGCTGATTCAACAGCGCCAGAGATGGAACTTTTCCCCTCAACGTTTGGAGGCGTATGTCATGCTGAAGCACAATGCATGGTTAATTACAAGTATTTAGATATAGCAAGCGCGCTGTTTGCATCACTGCATGTTATGTATCTCAGACTCAGTTTCTGTATCTGTAATTTGTAAATTGTAACCATTACCAGCTGATTGAAATAACTATTAATACTATATATGGGACAGTTTCCGCGAAAATTGCCCCACGTTTAAAATGTTATAAAAATGCATCGCGTTTGAATCGCTATACCTTCCCAACGGATAATGCTATCGACTTCCTATTTGCAACACTTCATACTACACCATTTCACTATGAAATGCTGAAAATAGGAAGTCGATAGCGTTATCCGTTGGGAAGTTATACGCGATGCATTTTTATAACATTTTAACCGTGGGGCAATTTTCGCGGAAACTGTCCCATAGAGCTATAGACATCGCAAAATGAATGAATAATTTATTATAATAAGTGGGTGGATCCCGACCTGCCGGCCTGTCAGGTCACGGTCCGGCCTGCCAGGCCAAGCTAAATGTCCGGCCTGGCAGGCCGACCTGGCAGGCCGGACTGGCCTTCGGCAACCCTAGCTGTCTGCATGGGGTACTGGATGCTGCCTCAGTTGCACCCAACACATCAATTGTTCTATGGCAACTACTAGTAGTACACACGATACGCAACAGGTTAGGGCATGGGCAACGTTCAGTAGGCATACACGAGTACGATGTTTACGGCCCATCAGATACAGGGACACTTCCCAGAGCAAATTTGTAGATAATACAGGCAAGGCATGTCACAAGCTTTTAAACAAGGGCTGGCAGGCGTGTCGGCATGGATAGCCTGCCTGTACACGACGCGGTAGACTTGTTGCTTAGGGCTATTACTTTTGTTGTACAGCACAATGATGACACGGCACGATGGCTACACCCAGCCTGCAGCCTTTGTACCTGGGTTACCCAGACTTTGTACTTGGGTTCAATGCGCATAGACGATGGCTACACCCAAGCACATAAGCCTGCAACCTTTGTACCTGGGTTACCCAGACTTTGTACTTGGGTTCAATGGGTTCAATGCGCACGATACATACATAAGCTAACCGACTTTGTACTTGGGAAGCCCTTAGTGTTGAATGCCAAGAGGATGAAAAAAAAATTTGAACTATAGATAGCCAACGGGCAGTTTCTAATTATCTAGGGTGGTTGTGTAAAACACGGCTCTGGCGTAATGACCCTAACTATGGTCGTGCACGACCAATTATTGGATTGTACGACTGCGGGATTCTGCATGCACCCTTACATATCCAGAAATGCCCCATACATTGGAGGACATTCATAAAAAAATTCCAAATAACATTATACCATATAGCGGAATTGTTTTACTTTCCACTTTGATCACAAAGAAAAAAGTTAAACACCTAGCCTACCTACTAAAGAGTCAATGAACTATCTCTCGCCCCATAATGGACCTAGCCACTGACCTAACCAGAGAGATGCTGAGGTGACCATAAATGTCTCTGACAACAGTAGACTTCGATCGACCCTGATGCAGGGCCAGCAAAGTGGCCAAGCGAGAAAAAACGCCTTGTGCCTCTCTTCCCCAATTGCCAAATGTTTCCACTGCAAGAGGAATGCATGACCATCCAAGTGCTTGGCACCTAGCATCATTAGCTGCATGCTTCCTTGTCTCAGCAGCCAAGGCTGCTGCTCCTTCATTGATACTGGCCTCATTCAGGGTGACCGGGGTAAGAGGAGAGGTAACAGTGACGTCAAAAGCAGCTGGCTTAGCCCTATCCCATCCATCAACCAGCACATCAGCAGGTCGTGTATAATTGTGAGTTCCCAAGAGCCCTCTACCAACTTCAATTCGTACAGATAGGTGGGCACGACGGCAAAAGTCAGCAATGATGTTTCGCAGGCGGTTGTGTCTAATGACCACATCACCCCCATGTCTGCACGAAACCGCATGATGGCCAAGTGGGTCCAAAGCAATGTCTGGACAGAAAGGGCAAGAGGATCTAGCAGTAAAGTTCATGCCAAGCCACCATATCACTGCTGTATGGAATTCAGAAGAGTCAAGGTGCAATCCAAGGCCAACAGAAGGAACAACTGACAACCAAGAGCTAGCATGAGCAGCGGAAGAAGAAAGAAGACGTGCCTTGTTAGCAGGAGAAGAGGCCATCATAATTGAGTGAAAAAGATGACTGTCTAATTTCCTGGACAAGGCATGCTGGGAAGGAGGAGAGGATAAAGTAGCTTCTAAAGTGATGACATCACTAGTGGATACAAGAGTGTTGAACCTTGAAATAGCACTCACTAAATGCCTGTTGCTAGCCCTACCAATGCCTGAGCAAGATAAAGATGCGATGAAAGCAGCACAGCCATGGTGAGAAAGAGAACGAAAACCTAAGCCTCCAAAACTCAGGCTAAGTCGTGCTTGCTGCCAATGAACATCAGGAATGTCGACTGCCAAGCATGAGGAGAAACAAATCCTTACCTCTTCATCAAAGGACTGTAGGGAATCTGCGGAAATGCTTGGAGGAGTGGTTCTTGCTAAGTGAACAAGTTTGCAGAAACTGCCACATATCCTAAGGAGAGATGTTGCCACATGGAGATCCGCTGCAGCTACATCCACCAAAGCTGATAGTAACCCCTTAGCTTGGGAAATTTTCTCACAAATGAAACGGGTGCAATGTAGGTAATCACCTATTGGAGTCCCAAGTATGTCAAGGTTAGGTAGGAGTGAACTTCTCACAGAAGGAGGGAAAGCAGTGTTGCCCATCCTACCAAACAATTCACATTTAGTCAAATTGATATGGATACCCAGAACAGGGCCCAACTCCTCTAACAGATGCACCGCTCGAAGCACTGCAGGACGGCTACCTGCAAGAACCCCATCATCGAGGTACCAGGCCTGTAACAGTAAGCTAAAACATTCATCATCTGCATCAATTGTAGACACCAGCTTGTGGAGAGCTAAAGAAAACAACAGAGGGCCCAGGGGATCACCCTGCTGCACTCCACATTCTGAAGTGATTTTGCCAAGAGGGTGACATAACAGAGGATGGGACCCATAGCAGTATGAAACCCATGGGAGTAACTCAGGGTAGAAAGTGGCACATTCTTCAAGGACTGTCTGTCTTGAGACTAAATTAAATGCGTTTTTCATGTCCACCTTGAAACACACAAAATCCTCATCCATCCAGTGCTCCTCCAAACACTCTCTAACCTGATGTATGACCTTCTCTGCACCCGCCCTACAGGCCACTCCATACTGCAAAGGGTGAAAGAAATCTGCAAACTTATCCTTCAGGATGGCACAAACACATTTTCCAGCCAGCCTCCTGAGTGTCTCTCCCACAGCAATTGGCCTTACATCACGAGGGCAACCCTCTTTGATTTTGTTCAGAGCAATAAGCCCAGCACCAGCAACAAATCTGGCGATAGAAGGTGGGGCTTTTCCTGTTAAAAGAATGTTCACTACCTGAAGAAGTAAGGGGCAAATAGGTGTGGGAAGTGGGATGCTAGCCGCGTCCAGCAAATGTTGCACACGCAGACCCGAGGGCCCTGCAGCTGCATCTTTGGGGAAGGAGTGCAGAATAGATAAGATGTTGAAATCCTGATCCAATGTAACTGGTACAGAGTGAGTCGCAGGGACTAAAGGGACTGGGCCACTGGGGTGTTTAGCTTTCAAAAGCTCCCATGTTGTTTCATTATTTGGGGCAATGCCATCCGATTGCAAGACACGACAAGCTTTCCCCATCATCCCTGATCTACCCAATGATACAGCTTGGTTAATTTTTTTGGAATGCTGGTTACTTGAAGATCCACTTTTGCCTTCATTTTGACGAAGTACCCGTGATTTAGCTAAGTTCCAGTTTAAAATTTTGAGTTTCAGAATGTAATGGATTATGAAGTTAAAATCAAGATATGTTCTTTAATTACTACATAGTTGACGTAATTTTTTTTATTTTTGGGGGGGGGGGGGGGGGGGGGGGTCGATTAACTAACTATTAAACGCATTAACAATGTTTATAGCACTCCACGGGTACGGGTGCTCCTGTCACATGCCCTACATGGTAATCACCCTTCCCACTTGACCAACCTTTGGTGCCAGCATCTATTCGCACGTCGCAGCACATTACAACATAGGATCCACCAACAACGCATAACATATACACAACTGATCGGCCACTCAATCTTCAACCACTCAGTCCTGACATCACACCGCAGTCATCCAATACCGAACCACCGTCCTGATTGTCCAGCAGAACCCAATAACCAGACACATAACACACATAACACACACACAAGAGCAGTGGGCATAAAGAAAACCTAGCTAACTATATTTAGAACAGGTGAGCCCACACCTGATCTTGGAAAAACCCCGTGGAAAAAACCTTCTGAAGGAAAAAATTCCACCATTTGGGGCGAAAACCTTCCTAACTAAACTGCTCTCCCACATACACACAGATACAACAACAAACAGCTCCTCTTCGTCAGATTCCCTCCATCAGCTTTATGTCTGTCAAGGATCACCTGCAAGTGCTCGACAATACAAGGGGAAAAAACTGCAAGCCACACCACGTGCGTTTAGAATGCCTAGAATGACTCAATAACCCCTTCACTCCCTTATCAACCCTCCGACCACGTGTTTCACCCTTCCAACCAATCGCCATTCAGGCTATATTTAGACAGGAGCTTATTTCCTGTCTAATTCAATCCTTTCAACCTGACAGGAAATATATCTCCTGTCACATGCCCTACATGGTAATCACCCTTCCCACTTGACCAACCTTTGGTGCCAGCATCTATTCGCACGTCGCAGCACATTACAACATAGGCACACAACGACAGCAAAGCAAGCATAGTTAAATCCCCAAACTCTTAGACACAGATAGACGACTGCCCGCCGAGTCCTTGACGTAGCCGTCCTTAGCTGACTCGGACCGCCATCGGCCGTGCCGCTTAAACAGCCGATCAGGCACCCCAGCATTAGCCGCAGCCGTTGCACCCCCCGCCCTTAAACTATGCATACCAAACTGCAGCGGGTCCATACCCAACATAGCAATCTTCGCCAGCAGCAGCTCCCTCAGCCTGGAGTAGCTCAGCCCACCAGACTTGCGCAGCGTCTCCCCACCCTTGGAGTTGACGATAGCCCTGAAAACCCTGTCATGCGACTCTCCATTCAGGTGACCCATACGAAAATATCTCTCCATCATCTGCACTGGGCACGTAATAGCACCTGTTCTCCCCACCAGCAATGAGTCACCCTCTCTAAACTGATCTGTTTTACTGGATCGTATACTCAACACCATACCCTCCTCCTTAAACTTCACGTCCGCGCACTCCAGCTTCAGCAACTCCTCGCACCTCATAAAACCCGCAAACCCCACCAAACAAATAGCTAGCAACCTGACCTCCGACAAGGAAGGTTCGGGTCCTGCAGCCACCACCATCGCCTTCAGCATTTCCGCTGTCACCGGCTCCTTCCTCACCTTCGGCTGTGCCAACAAACGCCTATGTCCTGCCAGAGCAGCCTGCACCAAAGGTAGACTGCTCACCGGTGGTAGCCCTGATACCTGATGTAGCCAGGAAAGTGCATTCACTGCCTCCTCTATTGCCGATTTTGACTGCACGGACTGGCTAAGATGTTGAAGGTAGAGGACTATGTGAGCCTCCTGAGCAGGGAAACTCGGAACGCCCAGCCTGGCTTCTGCCCAAAGCTTCCATCTCTGGAAGGCACCAATGTACTTTCTCACTGTACTATCGGCCTTCCCGCTAAGCAGCGTATCCGGGACCTCCCTTGCCAACCGCTGCAACTCCGGGTCCTTCAAATCTGCAAGTCGCGACCAAACCCCTGCCGCTTCCAAATCTACCATGGGAAAACAAGAGAAGTGAATCCAATAGACTACCCTGACCCGCACGGCCAGGCTACACCAAGCCAACCCTCTTGGGCCACACGGTCCAACCATCGTTGACCTGGCCCCCTGGGTTCTGTTTGACCCACGGTCAAACCTAGGCCCCCTGGGCCTGTCACTGCTCTCCGGCAGCCACATTGACCACACTGGTCAATGACACACAATCCTGCTCCCTGGCAGCACAATGACCACACTGGTCGAATGCAGACAAACCTGCCCCCGGCAGACACAAGACCACACTGGTCGAATAAAACACAATCCTGCCCCCGGCAGACACAAGACCACGCTGGTCGAACAAAATGCAATCCTGCACTCCGGCAGACACAAGACCACAATGGTCGAACAAAATGCAATCCTGCCCCCGGCAGACACAAGATCACACTGGTCGAATGCAGACAATCCTGCCCCCGGCAGACACAAGACCACACTGGTCGAACAAAACACGATCCTGCCCCCGGCAGACACAAGACCACACTGGTCGAACAAATCACAATCCTGCCCCCGGCAGACACAAGACCACACTGGTCGAACAAAAAACACAATCCTGCCACCGGCAACATATTACCACACTGGCTGAAAGCTTGAAACATAGTGACAACTAAGACCAAACTGCCCCTTACAGGGACACAGGGTCATACTAAAAACCCACCCTCAAGGCCAGCAGACGATCGCTAGGCCTGCACTCTCCAAACAAATTACCACCCGATCTCCCCTGCAGCGTACATGCAGGTACCATTCTTACATCTACTACAAAAGATGCATAACCCATGCCATCAGTGCACAACAAAGGCCAAAAGGGAGCTGACTCCCAGCATGGCACTACAAGTGTACCACTAGCATGACACACTTCAGCGTGCTTCATCACCCTCACCACTAATGATGGCGGTGGACACCACCAGTTGTTCTCCCCACCACCCCAATCCACCGTAAATGCATCCACAGCCTCAGTCCCAGGGCATGCAAAACGAGAATTAAACCGCGGAAGCTGCGAGTTATAGTTGTCAGCAAACCTATCTATAGAATGGGGACCCCAAATGCCATCTAAAACATAGAAACACTCTGGATCTACCTGCCAATCATCGTAATCTATGATACGACTAATGAAGTCCGCTAACTCGTTTTCTTCCCGTGGTAACCACTCCGGCTCCAATCTAATTTGGTAAGCGATACATGTTTCAAACACCCTCATGGCCTGCTCTTGTAAATGTGCCTTACGACTGCCAACCTGTATGATACGCACTACATTCTGGTTATCTGAGAACCACCTAACCCTCACATTCCGCAGCTTGGGAGCAATGGAATCCAAAACTCTACTAACTGCCACTAACTCCCTCCACGTGGAGCTCTTCACCGCTTCCTCTGGCAACCAATTACCATGGGCCACGTGCATGCCATGCTCCACAGTGTACCCTCCATACCCCGTATCACTAGCGTCTGAGTACACCACTCTAACTGCTGAAGGGCTATGCCATATTGGCTGTGAGTTATAACAATGCAGGCAGTCTACCCAAAACTCTAGTTCCGCACGCGCCTGCGGGGACACTTCTAGCACATCGCACCAAGCATACCGGGACTCTAACACAGCGTACAAATTTCTGGTCATAAACCTTGACACTGGGCCTAACGCAATACCCATTGAAATAATCCTGCCAACTATACTGGCTATCTGTTTGGCCCTCAACCAACTGGACAATAGAGCCGCCCGCAGTAATGCCACCAACATATCTACTTTTTCCCGGGGAACAGAAACATATCCATCCAGCAGGTCTATATTGAATCCCAACCACATTACCCTGTGAGACGGTGTCCACACTGACTTATCCACATTCATCACAAAACCAGCCCTTTCCAAAGAACCCCTGACCCACATGCTAGCTTTTTCAGCACTTTCCTTCCCCTTCACAGCTACAATCCCATCATCCAAATACATGAGGCATTTTAAACCTCTAGACCGCCACAGCTTTACCAGTGGCCGTAACAACTTAGTAAACACATACGGTGCCGATGCCAACCCGAAAGGTAAAACTGTAAACACGTAAAATTGCCGCTCCCACTCAAAACCCAGATACTTACGATGATGCCTAGCAATATCCACATGATGGTACCCGGACTTCAAGTCGAAACTAAACATGAGCTCACCTTGGCTAAAAAGCATCATTGCTATTCGTAAATCCTCATATTTAAACTTTCTTTTCAGTAAATACTGGTTGACATGTCTCAAGTTCACCACCAACCGTTTCTTGCCCGCACTGTTCTCCACTACAGACACTGGGCTGCATATGAATGGCTGTTCAGTTACCTCCTCCACAAACCCTCCTCCCACCAAGTCTGCTACTGCCTTGCATACAAACACGCTATTAGCGTAGGCTGTATTTTTATTGCCCCTTCTATAAGCTGGCGGTTCCACATGGAATGGCAACATGTACCCGTCTCTAATCATGTCAATGATCCATTGTGTAGCATGAAGCTCTTCTACCCAATACTCCACATGCTGCCTTAACCTGCCCTTAACAGCCATACTATTCTTCTCCACTTCCTCATACTCCCAGCACCTCTGCGTACATGCTAACTCATCCCCATCAGTTCCTGCCTCAGGTGACAACTCAACAGTATGTGACCCCTCAAGGGACAACCCATCCTGCAACACAACAGGAGATAAACCATGTGCTGCTTCCTGATCAGGGGCAGTTGAACCCCCCACCCCAAGTGCACTGGTATCCCCACATATACCCCCACTGTGTTCTACTACCAAGGGATACGCAACCACCGACTTCTTAGGGCATTCACGCTTGAAGTGCCCTGCCTCACCGCACCCATAGCACACCACCGGGCCGGAACCCCGAGGCAACGCTGGCTTCCCGAGCGCTCCTGCTCCCGCCACCACTCCCGCTCCACTCCACCGCGCCGCTGCCTTAGCTCTGTCTTGCGCCTCATGCTCCATCTTCTTCACCCTCTCAGCATCTTCTGACTTCCTTTTCTTCGCATTGGCCCTGCGCTCCGCCGCCCTTTCTGCCCTATCCAGCCTTTTCTCGTCATCCGAGTCGACTGCCAACGCGTCAGCCTCGTACTCGTTGACCACCGCCCAACCAAAATCCGAACGATCGGCCAACTTAATCAATTTCTGCCTATGCGACAGCGCGTCCTTACCGAGCTTCAGGCTCTGCTTGGCCTTCTCCAAGGCGACTTTAGCTGGACCGTCGGCCACGAGCCTAGCCGCGCGCGACAGCTGTGACTCCGCCTCGAGGATGTGATCCATTACGCTCTCATTGAAAAAGGCCTGATCTTCGTGAGCCTTCTTCTGGAAATGGTACGGCTTCTCCGATTTCCTCGCTGCCCTCTCCGCCGCTTCCTCCTGTGCCGCCCTCAGTTCCGCTCGCAGCTCACGTGTTTCCCGCTGCGAACTTGTAATGGCGGCCAGTATGGTATCCAACGGGTTGCTCGTCCCTCCTTGCGCCGAAACCCGAGCCTCCTCCATAAAAACTGCAAGCCACACCACGTGCGTTTAGAATGCCTAGAATGACTCAATAACCCCTTCACTCCCTTATCAACCCTCCGACCACGTGTTTCACCCTTCCAACCAATCGCCATTCAGGCTATATTTAGACAGGAGCTTATTTCCTGTCTAATTCAATCCTTTCAACCTGACAGGAAATATATTTTCATTGCATTGAAAAAAAGGTCTCGTCCCCACTTTTACCTACGTAACAAGTAACTAGACCCTCATTATCACATGGCATTGGAATTTGGCTTATCTTTTGTAATCCGTTGAAGGTAAGCGCAGTACAGGTGAATATCTGTGTTATGCACACTTCGAGGACTCAAACGGCATAAAATTTATTATTTTTATGCAAATATACGCCATGATACGGGCCTGTGACTAATAGCGCTCCATTTAGAGTACTTGGTTTCAAAAAGCTTTTGTTCGTTAATTTGCCTGACATGAGTGACAAAAACTTGTGTAAACGTATACAGGAATGCTGGTTGTATTTGATTTGGTTGTTGTTGTTAGCAGACTTATTTTCTGTGAGCCGTACCATAGATATTAGAGTAGAAGGATAGGAAACAAATCACGTGAGCAATACTCGACCATAGATTTTTAGGCGCGCAGTCCACATACACAACCAAAAATTTTCGGTAAATTATCGGCCCGTAAGTACAAAACATATCGTAACGGGTCCGTTTTACAGCCCGTAAGTGCACCGATAAAATGTTACATATGGAATGGTGTATGATATTACGTGGTTGGTGCCGGATGTAAGGTGCATGTTAATACGGCTCGTTTACACGCCCGAAGTAACCTGTTATTTTGGCCGTAACAACATGTCAGTGTATGTTTGTCCACTTTGAAACAACGGATATTTTAATATACGGATATAATAATGGATATTGCAGCTCTCAATGCATCTATAAGATGTTGAATTCTCAACCCTGAAGGTGTAGCTTTAGCTTAAGTATTTGAGAAGCCTGATGATATTGAAGTCAGGTGGAAGTTAAATGGGACTGGGATGGTCTATGGAATTGGTTGGATAAAGTGGTACATGGTCCAGCAAAAGGATGTTTAAGCTTTAGCAGGGAGAGTGTCTCCTGGGAGTTGGGTGCCAGACCACTTGAAGTTCGGATGGAGCATGCTTTGGAGAATTAACCATCATGCACACATGATAAAGCATTATAAATCAATTTTATGTTCTTCATCTACTGCATGGGAATAACACATGACTACAAGATGCAGTATTAGTTCATAAGACCAGAGTGACAAATGTTAGAAAATCATGAGCTGATGGCGGTGATAAATAACAAAAAATAGCAAAGTATAATGAGTATGCTGTCAGCATCTGAAGGACGAGCTTGGCTTAGAAATCAGTGGCAGTTAAATTAAGGAAGATGAAGTTTCCTGAGGAGATGAAGTCTCCTGAGGAGATGAAGAGGCGAGGGTACTGGTATGAGGGATGGAGTAATCAAACTCTTCATCCAAACGGACAACTTTTTCTAGGTCTTCAGATGGTGGTAAAGCATCGCCATAAATGCCCTTCAACCAATTTCTAAATTCACTGAATGTGTTCTTTGTTGAGTGTGGGACTGTCCTCACAAATGTTCGCTGAAAGAGTAAGCCGGTTAATAGGACTGATACTTACAAATTACTAGTACTTACCAAAACAGCAAGGTTAGTAGTATATTGTGGAAGGACACTCATGTCTACCTTTTGAGATGTAAGGAACTTCTGCAAAGTCATTTGTTGATAGCTTTACATATCCATCACATGGTTGTTTACCAAACAACTATATCAGTATTAGGATTAAAAAATTAATCAACAAAAGAATGTAATTTACACACTCGGCGCCTTTCTTCAGACCGGATGTCAGTTAACCTTTTTTTGCAAAACTGCCTGGCCCTTTCTTTCAACGATGTACTTATAGTGTGGTCTCCCAGGACTGTTCCAATCATTTCCTTTAATTAACAAGATGACAATTTAAGTTCTTATAGTCTTGTACATGTACGTACAAGGATATCCTTGTTAGAAGGTTGCCGGGTCAAACTCTTGCAATAAAGAGTAGCTATTCCTTTGTTTAGCGGTTCCTTTGTGCAAAAGTAATTTTAAAATAAAAATGTAACAATTGTTAAAAAAACTAAAATAACACAGGAATGCGCATAAGAAATGTGCATGGCCATAACATACCTTGAACGGACTCTTTTCAATTGTGAGCAGTAGTTCGGTGAGATATGCGATCGCTGGTCCGATTTTGGCCTGTTCAGCCTGCAGGTGAGCAATGGCCTGCTTCATTTCCTTTCTCATTGCACTCAGCTCCCGCATAACAACTGATAGATCCACAGACTGGGAGGCATGGACAACGCTGGGGGTTGCTGTGATCACAGACAAAGCAGCGGGAGGCAATTGATCTGGGTGGCTTGGGTTGGTACTGGATGTGTCCACACTGGGTTCTGAATGGTTAGAGCTCCTACCACGAAGCAAAGGGTTTTGCACACTGCCTGAGGATTCAGCTCCACTCCTTAAATGCCGTGGTAGAGAAATGCCTCTGAACATTGCGCTAGTTGCTGCATGCATGCCCACCCCTCTTGCCCACAAAGTCACGTGGCGAACAAATTGTTTATTTTAGCAAATTATAAATGGCGGAACCGTTGTCAGCTAGAAGGTAACTTAAAGCATCTCTGCTTTGTACTATCAGTAAAGAAAGGGTGAAAAGAATGCGCTCATGCTGTATTATATATGAGTATTTATGTGTTTATAGTTTTACGTTACGAATTGTTATGAATAACTGACTCACCGCACTACAGTGTTTCATTGTGAGGTCTGCAAAGTAAGCTTCGCGCAAAGATGGAGGCTTACGAGACATTTTAAAACTCAGAAGCATCAGTCAAACGTTGAGTTGCTTGCGACTGAGTATCTACCCCACAGTGATTCACCGCCAGAGGTATAGAATTCGTTGTTTGTTGAGTTCATTATTACCTTATATTGATTAAGGCTGTAATTACCCATTCGCAGGATGAAGTACAAGTATATGAGTTCCAAGAAAGTGGATACCTCTTTAATGAGAAGCCTCAATCTGAGGTCCTGGACTGTGAATCTGACTCTGAATCTGATTTAACAGATGTGGAACTTGAAACAGCTGTAGACAATGAAGAGGACTCTCCGATTCCACACAGTGCTAGCTTTTTCCCATTTCCAAGTAAAATGTTTGCACATCTTTACTTTCATCTGCACAGTCCTCGGCCAATGGTATGTACAGCATTGTGTGCATGCTGCATCGGTATATGGGTTTATAAATTAGGGAGAGACTAATCTTCACTTCATGTGGACAACATTAAAAGATGCTGGAGTGGAAGTACCAAGCCTCCATCAGGTTAAGAAATTTAAGCTCCCAGATTTCGTTCCTCCAATATGAGTAAGGTGTTACATAACTATTTCAGTGGCTACACACTATTGTTATGCAGGTTCTGTCTCCTTCAAATACACCATTCTATATGTTGTCAATTTCATCAATCATTTCTCACTGCCTTGGAAGCAGCAAGGTATCTCATCTTTTTCGTTATCCAGTGCAAACAGATAGATATACGTAAGTTTCCGTACTGTGTTATGCAGACACTACCTGTTGTTGTACCTGTTGTTGTATTTTCTACTGAAGTGAGATATTTCATGGGAGGAAGTGGAACACTGATAGCCGATTTGCATCTCCAATGGCTGTACTGAATAATGGAGTGGGAGTCTTTTTACGAGACTGTGTTTATTTCCATCATCCAAAACTGGGATTTTCCAAGGGCATAATCGATAAATTTTTTCAAACGGTAGGTATGCTTATATGTGGATAAGATCATGCATGAGTATGACTTACTTCATTTACTATTAGGAGGTTTCCAAGGAGGTATATTGTGAAATCTACACCGTGGTTGATTTCAATCGCTTTCAGCAGCTGGTGTCAGGCACAGAGAGCTATATTCCTGATTGTGTAGAAATCATATTTGATTTGATTGCTGTACCAATCTCAGCTGTTCATGGCCTAGCTGAAAAACCTACTGAACTGATAAAGTGGGATGAAGCTGCTCACTGTTTCATACGGCTTAGTTCTGAGGTAACTTTGTGCCTATTACAATACATCATTATGCTAACCTTGTATTTTAGGATGCATACAATTGCTTAAAGCCAAATGATCTCAAAACAAAGGCTGCTGGAAAAAAAAGGTTGTTATGCTGCCATTGATCCTGTTCACAGATGACTTAAGTGGAAATAAAAGTAAAAAATGGCACAAGTTCGAGTCCTGGTATGTTATGCTAGCAGGTCTACCAAGACATGAAAATGCAAAACCAGAAAACATTCATTTTGTGTCATGTACTGACCTTATGGATGTGTTAGATATGACAGAATGTGTTTCTCAACAACTGAAACAGCTTGAACTTGATGGCATTGAGGTGTATGACTCCTATTACAAGGAAACTGTGTTGGTGATTGCTCCACTTCTTTGCATAATATGCGACAACCCTCGTGCATCACAGCTGCTCAACCACCTTGGGGGCTCAGCTAAGAAGTTCTGCCGATTTTGCATGGTGAGTGAAGTTGAAAGCATTTGTTTTGTATGGCATTAGATAAATTTGTTTAGGCTGACAGGGATGCAACACCACAATTAATCTGTGAAGAGAGAACAAAGGAAAAGTCTTTGCAGCAAATACGTGACATACAATCCCAACTTACTGCAAAGAGCAAAAGTGAAATGAGCACTGAGGTGGGATTGAGGGATGTCCCAAATTCGTTACTTTACATCCCAGCAGACCTATTCAAGTAAGCCTGAAGTATTAGATAATTGTTTCAACACAATCATTTTTCCAGAAGCCTTCCTGTGGAGGTGTTGCATACTAAATTACTGGGTTCATGCAAATACTTCTTGAAGTGTGTGATGCCTAAGCTGTCAAAAGAGCAAAAACAGCAAGTTCTTGCTCGAGTGTCTGCATTTAACATGTCTGGATTTACTGTGAAGATGCATGGTAATGTGTGCCGACACTACCAATCATTTGTTGGTCGAGATTATAAGGCATGGTCACAAATGGCCATTTTCATTCTCGATCCATATCTATCTTCTGGAGAACAAAAAGTGCTACTAAGCATTTCAAAGGTAGTTCTGCTTATAGTGTTTTGACATAAGTTTAAGATATTTTTTGACACAGGTATTTTATATAGCGTACTGCTGCCATTTTGAGCCATCACAAGCTGAACAACTGAGGCACATTTGCCAGGAGTTTGTTGATAATTGCATTGCTCACATGCCGGAGTTGGCCCGTAAGCAAAAGACACACCACCTTCTACATCTGGTTGACAGTATGCTTGACTATGGGCCATCATCAGCATTTAGTGCTGAAAGGTGATGGTACTACATAACAAAGCTGTCTCATATTATTTTATTATCTGCACTACATAGGTGTGAATCATTCAATTCAATGGTTCGTCTACAGAACATCTTTGGGAGTAAACTTTATCCCAGCAGAGATATAGCTAACCACTTTGCTTGTGTGGAGCACATTCGTTTTATCTGTGAAGGTGGCCTTTTCAACAATAATGAACAGTTAAGATGCATATAATTCTAATATTGTATATTATATGTTGGTTTTTGTTTTGCAGATGTGGCAGTGGGCTGTACAAAACAAAGGCAGTTCAACACTTTTTTAACTCCATCTCCATGAAGGACTTAAATTATGCCAAGAGAATTTATCAACCAGGCTGTGGACGAAAGGTTTGAACCATAGCTGCTCTTTAAGTCATTGTGAACACTCATTCCCTTTCCAGGTTTCCACAAAGGTACCTCTTGAATCTGTCAGAGTTGACACTCAAGATATCTCTTCGGCAACTCTCAGCCAACTCCTCATCATGAATCCTCCATTTGAAATACTCCTGGACTTTGGTGAAGTACATCATCAGACAGTTGTGCAGTACAGAGCAGTTGTTTCTCATAAACATGAGCTTATCCACTCTGGTGAATATGTTCGGCTACATACTCCTATAAATGAGGTACAGCAATTTGACGATTATCTCAATGCAGAATACTCTCAAATGCATTTATCTTCTACATGTACCTCTGTAGTTCAAGTATGGTCAGCTTTCCAGTTGCACTTGTATCGATTCCTCTCCCCAAATCTTTATCAACCGTTTGTTTTGTCGTTTGTTTCGTCCAATCCACCATTTTAATACTATGGAAACCAGTTCTACGCATGCTCAATTGCTATCATATCCCGATCTACCACAATCGAGCCGTGCCGTGCCGGGTAGCCCGGTTACAGGGTTTACACGTCAAATTTTAACCGAACCGTACCGTGCCGAGCCGTAGCGTATCGTGCTGGCACGGAAAAATTGAGTCGTGTAAACGGGGTATAAGTTTTAAAAGTGGTGCATGCCTATAACGGTAGATACGCGCGTTTGTAGTAATTACATATATAAGTGAACTGAGGCGAACTGAATACAAACGAATGCGTCTAAATTGTATTGGCATGATTTTTCGTATAGCTCTAGTGAAACTACACAGCATGGTATATGTTTACCCTATACCAGATAGATGTTGTACGTGTGAGGGCCAAATAACTAGTTTCTGATATGGGGTCGAACTGTGGCTTGTAACGTGCGTATTTTGATACTGTTCTGGGCCATATTGAGTATATATGTTGGGGCATGTATTCTATACAGCAACGCATTTTGGTTTTGTAATAATATGCTTCTTTACAGGGAGAAAAAAAGGTGCCGTTTCATGTCTCTATAGAACTGATGATCGGACTGGGCACTGCAAGTTTAGGCTGGACTGTAGAATAAAGAAGAAGGCAAAGGATGGCCCCTTAGCGCTACTAGTGCAGATAACGTTAGATAAAGTCTGTGTTTCCAGTCTCTATTCCACCTGAAGACCTACCGTCATTGAAGACTTGGCATCTTGCCATGATGATGGCCTGGGTACGAGAACTATGCTGTTACATTGTGTTAATTGGCTGTGTTTCCTATCCTTCTACTCTAAAATCTATGGCCGTACCAAGGCGCTGAATACGACCGATTTATGTATACTATGGCATGGCGGTGGCCGGGGCGGTCTGATTGACGATGTTTGCAATACATGTATGTAGATGCACACTTTGAAAACGAGTTATGTGTTGCTGCGATGTCTTAGTAAAACTGTACTACGTTGGAGTTCAATTGTATTGTGGCAGTTGATTAAAGTAATACAGCAGTAAACTTTTTCATTTGTGCAGGGATGTATGTGTTCCAATCAACCATCAAATCCATGCATGCTATAGCAGCCTATAGGTAATCTTATTAACAAGTTCTAGTTACCTTCTTAAAGTCCTAAGTTGGTTCCAAGGCATGCCAATTGAAGCTTTCATTGCATGTCCTGTTGTTGCCTCAATATCAAGTGTTAACCCTGCTTCTGTTAGTATCTTTTTTTTTCTATTCACTTCCCAGGGCTCTGATCTCCTCCTCAAGGATCTTTTCAGGTCTTTCTGGTGACAGAAGGCTCCTTACTCCTTGAACTTCACAGACACGTCGCTTAAGAGTTTTGCTGCAAACCTCCTCACTTTTGGATGAATGGGCCTTTGTCACACGCACCAGAGTCAGTGGCTGCAAGTATAAAAAAATTGTTTGTCACTTACAGTACCTCCTGTCTTGATTTGTATAATGTTATCCTTTGTGTTTTCAGATAGGATTCTTCGAATCACCTTAGAAGCGCACTGTTCTTCAATAACTCCCAACCTGTGGCACTCGTGTGAGTCATAGTCACCCGCCCGTACATCCCTATTGCATACATGTATCACAGGACACCATCACATCACAAAGAAGGCGTTGTGTTAGGTCAGGAGCAGGCTGCACAGAACCTGGCAACAAGTTCACTGCATCCTCACAGCATGGACACTGAGTATTTGCCAATGTTGCTATGGAGTCAGCAATGCACTTTGCACATACTACTGCATTGCAGTGCAACTTAAGTGGCTGTGACAACATTCCTTTACATATTGGGCATGTTAGTAAGTCCATGACGGAAAGTACCTATGTCGAGGCTAGCTGTGGTTCCTTTCTATGACACACAACCTTTGGAGGTGCAATGGTGTTAACATGGTGAAGCAAGGCATTAGGTGTGATGCCTGGTTGTCGCCCTGGTTTCTGTTTATGTATGTCCTTTAATTGGATCCATGAGTGTATGGGTTCCTGTATATGTGTTTATGTATGTGTGATTAAACTTATGAGGTCATGTGAATATGTACCTTGCATGTACTGGCACAGTGCAGAGACCAGTCGTATGGCTTTACCATACACTTGTATGGAATCTTCTTTTCTGCCGCTTCTTTTGCCTTGGACATAGCAAGCCTACAAAATTGGCGTGATAGTCAGCAGTGTCGTTGCTGGTGTCAATTTGAAAGCATGTTTTAAGCTCCACAGAGAAACCAGCACAGTTATAGGTTGTCTCTAAATTGTCTCGAGACGTTTTCTTCAACAACCGGTGTCCGCATACCCTGCAGTATCTCTGCACTTGACATTCCATCGCTTTGTATCGAAGGCACGGAGCGCACGTGATACCGCTTTATTCATGACTAGCTAGTCTGGGATAGAGGGGTTTGTTCTCGCTTCAGAAAATAAGTCTGCACATAAGCTTGATATCTTTACAATGGGCAAGGCTCTATCTTTTCAAAAAGGTGCATCTCACACCTGATTCTCAGGCATTTTTTCAAGAAAAATTGGTTGCCGTTCGAGTACTTCAGGAGTGGCAAAATAAAAACGAAGAAACTGTGAGATGCGCGACTTTCGTGGACGAAAAAACAACATCCCTCAATAGTGCGCATTGACGTTTTTTAGTGCCGAACTGAATATAGAACAGCTAAAAAATATATTGGTATTTTATGGTAAACGCATCTTCACAAAATAGGGATTAGAACATTAACCACATTTTAATGAGCTCCTATGGGACCCAGATAAGAATTGTACCGTTATATATATACGTATTCTAATTAACAAACTAATGTCCATCTCGGAACAGCCGTGGCCGGGCAAAGTGGACAGGTCGGGCAAAGAGAAAAACTCAAATTAGTTTAAGACGCACCATCATACAATTATCCAATTTTGGCCGCTATAACATAGGTTCTGACGGACAGAAGTGCAGTATAATTAATTAAATAAGTTAGTGAATATGTTATTGATTACTTTGTTCTTTCCACACGGTTGTATGCGGCTGGAAACTAGATTTATAATTAGAATATTACGGTACCTGTCCAATAGATAGCTGAATAACTCCTCATTAAAAATGCCTATCTTTCAAAGCTCACAACACTTCAGTACAGCTGTAAAAATATACATCCTTATAAGATGAATACTACACAACGCTTCAGCCTCTTATTATAATGAACACGCATTCTATAAATTGCGCAGCAACTTAATGCGCAAGCAGTGTTTATATAGCCACGCGGCACTTTATTTGGAAGGGCGGGTACAAGATCCGATATTGCGCCCCTCCTGCACAAGGGTTGGAGGTAAGACTAGTCTTTTCGTAAGGCAAAGGCATGCCAAAAATAGAGTCGATGAACCGCTTCCGTCGACGAATTTTCTGTCTTCACTAAACACGCGAGTGTATCTTATGAATAATCGATGCGTGTTGTGGTCATTGTGTGAACACATGCACATAGGTTACAAGTACATGTACATCAGAATGGACTACCACATCAAGCAACTGCCGCTGCATTGCAGAGTATGTGGACACAGGGTGATAAAGAGGAAAAGCAAAAAGGAGATCTATGAATGCAAAGCATTTGCAGCTGATCTGCAGCTTGCTTTTTCTATCAATACCCTTACTGATAACCCTCAAGTGCACCCTGAACACTTCTGCAAAAGCTGTCATCTTTCAATGACGAGAGGTATCAGTGCCAGGGCAGAAGGAGTGCACCATAGATGTGCACTCACACCATTTGTATGGGAAGTGCATGCAAATGAAGGGTGTAAGGTACATGGTATATGCTTTTATGCAACATAATCAGTATACAAAATCATATCACAGGTGTGTGAGCATTTCAAAGTCAGTGCAAGAGGCCATGTCAGGAAGCATACAGTTGGCAGAGTTCATCAATCAGGACTCACACCTAATATGTTCATTGCACATCTTTTGAAGATTGCCCCTCCTCCGATCTTCTCACATGAGCCCTACCCACCATTGGCAAGCCAAAACAGTTCCACTGTCCTGAATGAGTTGAAGTGTGTGGTCTGTTCAAACATTGTAACATAGCCCCTTGAACTGCCATGTCGTAAGCTGGCCTGTACCAGATGTGTTGTGGAGCGGGTTGCAGCATCATCCCCAGTGTGTCCTTGCTGCTCAGAGGACAGCACCCTGGTACCCACAGGAATACGATCAGCACCTAATGCTATTGTAATCTTGCTGAAGGATGTACTGGTCCAGTGTGCAGAGTGCCACAGAGATGTGAAGGCTGGTTGCTATGAAGAGCACGAGTGTACACCATCTCTTACTCTTGTGGAGGAAAGAGAAGCAGCGGCACTGCTGAAGAGGGCCATCTCCACTAGCCCTGATTAAGGCATAATACAATGGCCTACAGGAGGAACAGTTAAGTGTATTCAGTCTCACTTATGTTGTTATTTCATACTAAACCATACCTGTACATGTACCTTATAGCCAATGACATTCATGCATGTAACCAGAGATCATATATTAGATCTCTGATGTAACCAAAGCATCCGACCTCAGCTGCTTGTTCTAGAACAGTCAAAACAAGGTGTTCAGAGATGCAAACAGCAAGAAGCATTGTCAGTGGAGGGGAACCATCTGACCTAATGGAGAAGGAGGTGCTCACTCTGAGTGATGAAGAGAGGAAGTCTCTTTTGCAGAAGGCAGGCATCACAAACGTTGCAATTGACTCGGCTCAAGTATTGGCTATAAAAGCTGGCCTGGCTATTCCCTGGAACAAAATGAGACTGCTTAGACGGTAAAACATTGCATAAAATTACCTTTCCTTGTCCAGGTGGCTCAAAACATTAGGAGTTTCTCTAGCTGGGAGGAGAGGATGCGCCACATCTGCAGACACATCATGGGTGACAACTTGAAAGGGGAAATGGCTCTGTTTTCATTGCCTTCATGCTGAGAACAAGTGGAGTAGCTGTGTGTGTGTGTTGTGTGTTGTGTGTGAATGTGTATACATGTATGTGTGTGTATGTGCGTGCATGTGTTTTCATAGAGATGCCTTCATCATCATCAGTTAGGTCTGGTGCACGCACGGGCGGGGTATGCCATCAGGCAGTCGACAGCTAGCTGCAGTTCTAAACCTTCATTCAGAGAGAGATTCAGTGAAAGAGAGAGAGAGAGAGAGAGAGAGAGAGAGAGAGAGAGAGAGAGAGAGAGAGAGAGAGAGAGAGAGAGAGAGAGAGAGAGAGAGAGAGAGAGAGAGAGAGAGAGAGAGAGAGAGAGAGACAGAGAGAGAAATGATGCATGGT
The DNA here is from genome assembly GCA_013339895.1 of Ephydatia muelleri. Lineage (NCBI taxonomy): Eukaryota > Metazoa > Porifera > Demospongiae > Spongillida > Spongillidae > Ephydatia > Ephydatia muelleri. Next base: position 11,509,360 of record JABACO010000004.1, read on the forward strand.
ATATATAAACATACCGTTTTTACCTTTCCATACGACCCTTCCGATGAATAAGTATGCGCGGAAAAGCCAACAAAAATGGCGATTTTAAAAGCTTAGAACACCACTTCAGAAAATTCGTCGACAGTCGACACACACCTTTGGTAGAAACAAGTACCGCTATCTAAATACCATAAAGGTATAGTTGTTTTTTAGCCCATCGGTGTGCACGAGAGCCACTAAACATGGGCGTAGGAACCGGGGGGGCCAGGGGGGCCTTGGCCCCCCCAATCATGTAAAAGGGGGGGGCCGATATGCTTTACGGCCCCCCCAATAATTTATTCTATACATTTTAATTTTATCTCCGCACTGTTTCCATCGAACCGTAATGTTCAATGATTATGTCGCAGGGGGGGGGGGGGGGGGGGGGGGGGGGGGGGGGTCGATGGGTTCGAACGACCCCCCCCCCCCTTCCCTATGCGAGGTCACCTTCACCATTGGAATTTTTTTTTCATATCGCGTACTAGACATATGTATACGCTAAGTACTATTGCGCTTACGCAGTACTTCATTACGCGCGCTCTGTAATACTGTAACGGTTAGCAAAACCGTGTATTATTAACGATAACGTATTTTCTGTGTGCCAAAAGTGGACTGCCCCCCCCCCTCCCCCCCGTCGTAAGCGGACTGCCCCCCCCCCCCCCCCCCAACCCCCCCGTTGTAAGCGACTGCACCCCCCCTCTCCCCCCCCGTCGTAGGCGGACTGCACCCCCCCCCCCCCCCGTCGTAAGGGACTGCACCCCCCCCCCCCCCCCCGTCGTAAGCGGACTGCACCCCCCCCCCCCCCGTCGTAAGGGACTGCCCCACCCCCCCCCCCCCCCCCCCCCCCCCCGTTAAAAATTTTACAAAGTCGGCCCCCCCAATCTTAAATACGTTCCTACGCCTCTGCTAAAGCCTTCACAACGTATTTAGGTCAGTACGCACTGAAATAAGTAGCTTACTTCAGGCCACAAAACTGAAACCTTTTTTTGTGTGGTAAGGCCACGTGATTTGATGCCCTGAAAGGTCAGAGGTGTTTCTTAACCATAGTATGGCTTATAGGTGTTTATTGTCCTCAGTGTGCTCGGTGTATAGCGCATTCCAACGGGCATCGGTTGTCCGGTTCGTTGCTATGGGACAGCAAATCGATTTCAAAATTATTGGGCGGAGGGCCTAGTTTCCACGCGTTCAATGAGAGCAAACAGCCGTGTCCACGATAGTCGTCCGCGATAACCTTTTGTTTTTTTTTCAATCATAACAAATGAGACAAATTTTGCATATGCATAATGGTGTTGCCTACCATCGCCTGTGATAAGTGTATCATGATGTAAGTACAACTACTTATGAATCGACAAATATGTTCGTATAAACTCCACCCTACGGGCTAAATGAAAAGGGCAAAGAGGATAGCTTGTTAATAAAACTTTCATTGCTGCGGTGAGACGGCCAACCGCTTTCCAGTTAGACACGTGATAGCACAACAATGGTTTTTAATTACAAGCGTCGATGGGCCAGCTGGTCGGAGTAAAAGCAATTGAAGAAGCTAAAGAGGAGGGTGTCAGTACAGTCTCTGCTAGGTACGGGATACCGTATGGAACCCTGTACAGACACGTACAATCGGGCAAGGTTAAAAGCTAGGGCGGTTTCAACCTATATTTTCTAGTAAGCAAGAGCAAGAACTAGTTCCATACCTAAAGGATCTGGACAGTGTGTTTTGGGTCTAACGCGTACCAAATTTTTACAGCTAGTTTTCCAATACGCAGATAAAACATCCTTTTCGTAACGGGTCTGCAGGTCACGGCTGTTTCATTCCATTCAAAATTCGGCACTAGGCCCGCGCCCACTATGAATTTTAAGTACCTAGCAACGTGAGTTCATTAAGTCCACCTGGTGCGTACGTGGTAGAAAAAGGGCTCTGTCGAGAAGCCGTCGGTAATTCCTCACAAGATGACGGTAGTACATGTAAGTTAAGACGTAGCTGTACAAAAAGGTACCAGTGTTTCCTGGTTTCATCGCTGAGAACTGGTTTTATACGACCTAGAATGCGCGATATCTCATTGGATGCGGTTTATTCTATTTCAGTTTTCCACGAATTCCGTTTATATTTTTCGAGATAAATAGCTTCGAAACGTTGAGGAGGGTACGATGTTGCTTTTTATCTTGTTTCTACGTTACTACGCGTGTTCGTTCCTACCCTTTTAAAGCTTTGAATATGTGCGCAAATTGAGATTGAGTTGAATAAGCTTTGGTATCAAATGTAACATGTTTAGGGGGTGACACAGCAGATGTCATATGAGGTGATATGCTTAGATAGTGGTCTTGCAGTATGCTTTTCAACTTTGCTACAGGGTCCTTGATCCCTGATATGCTCGCAGCGAAGAGTTGAACTTCACATGAATTGACTCGCACCCAGCCCACCCATTAACCCACAGCCTACTTGGTGCATTGACAACCACTCCAGCATGTGTCTTTAAGTATCTGCATTTTCAAGGCTCTGGCAATTCCTTTGAAATCTCTGTCAAATGAACAGAAGAAGTTCTTGATGGCGTGGCCTTGTGAAAAATATATATTCACAGTTGCTATTCAAATTACAAACCAAGGGTTGTATGTCACCTTGTATCAGTACTGTGCTATCATATAATACCATTACATCGTGCAGTAACAGTTGCACCATTTTAGAGGCAGGCTTAATGTGTGCACATTCCAGAGGCAAAGTCGTGTAACAGCATGGAAAATGGGCAGCAGCCAAGTGGACCCACTCTATTAGACAGGTGGCAAACACGAACCAATCACATAGGAGCTGTATTGGTTGTTGCAATACACCACAGCAAATAGGACATTGCAGCTCCTTAATGGCAGATAGTAGCTTTATGGGAGCTAGAGAAGGGTGTGTGGGATTTTGTATTATCCTGTGAGGCATTACTGCTTTTATGTGTTCCACAATTTCAGCTGGAGTACTTCCCAACTTTCCTGTCTTCTGCCACCGTTCTGTATAAAATGGCTTATGACCATTGCAGCCCTATATGAAATATACCGTATACAAGTGACAGCAGGCCATGTAGAACTATGCCTTGCACCTCTCCACGGAATGAATAAACCAGTCATATGGCTCCACTGAGCACTTATAAAGTGTCTTCTTTTGAGCAGCAGCAGTAACACGCTTCATTGATAAATAGCACTTGTTACATACTTCTGGGGGTGGATCTCAGGGCTATCCTTCTTTGTATCGATATGGAAGGCTTGAAAATCTCTTCCGTGTAGGAAGAACATTGGTATGTGCATGGCTAGGACTTTTTGACCTTTATTTGTTTGCGATCTATGAAAAGCTTGCATCCGCAAATTCTACATAGGTCTTCCAATTTACACCCATGTCTGGGTTCCATGACTATAGACTGACGTGCGGTGTGACAAATATTCATCGTTAAACCATTGGTTTTGTCCACTGGTAGAAAGCGCGTAGTAAATTTTAGAATTCATTTTATAGCTTACCAAGCTTAGATCG
>JABACO010000004.1:11515376-11525722 GCA_013339895.1 Ephydatia muelleri
CATGTGTGTGTGCACTTGTGTATGTATGTCTTTGTAATATCTATGTGTACATCAGAAAGTGTGCCCCATCTGCATGTCTTATCGTACCACACACACATACACAACCACACACACACATGCACTCACATACAGAGATGAACACACAGCATACATATGTACACCTCAACACCTGGAGCAATAATAAATGAGGTGTTGATGGTAGGCCCGCCTTCCTCCATATCCCCTGGGGGGCGGGGCTGACATCATGATGACATGAGTACCCATCCCCAATTTGTCCCACTTCAGGGCACAGTCTGGGGAGGAGGATGCATTAACAAGAATGAACAAAGTTGCTCCGGGACTACCAAATGGCCGCACCTCCAGCGTTCTATTTCTATGTAGTTCCCATACTATGGCCCATGACACTCTGTTCTAGGCAAAAGGAGGGGGTGGGGTATCCATTCATGTGGATGTGTTTAACTTTATTATTGTATTCCAACCTAGAAGGAAGTGAATAACAAGAAAAATAAAACATTACATCACACTACAAAGTATAACTTCAATACAACTGTTTGCTACAAACAGACTACCACTCTTAGAATCGAAAATAACACCTCAGCGTTTTGTTGAGATTGCCAACTGTGTGGACCTTGTTTTTGTGAGGATCAAATATGGAGAGACCATTACCATATCACTCATTAATAAGACTGCAACCTTCTTTATCAACCACTATTCCAGCTGGATCATGTACATCCCCCATTTGATCTGACATAGGTCCCCTCACGTGTGAAGACATTGATGGTGTTAGAACCATAGGCTACAACATGGATGTTCCCTTCAGGGTCCAAGGCAAGTCCATATGGGTTCTTGAAAGAACGGACATTAAGATCTATGGTCCTTAGCCAGGTGCCAGCTTCATCCAATAGTACTACTCTGTGATTGTTGCAATCAGCAACAATCATTGGTCGACAATAACTGACATTGGTTTATTAATCTGTCCCTGACCTGACCCATGTTGTCAACTTCTGAATGCTGGCCATCTTGGTCAAACACATGAATACTGCTATCATTCATACAGGCTACATTGCATTGATGTCTCCATTGTCATGGATGACAATACCTGATGGACCACCACTACAATTGATCACTTGCTCTGAGTGCTGTAATTCATTCTCACATCAAAGTCACAAGGACTCTTCTGTACATTTTGACCATCCATTGTGATGAGGAGCTGGTTAGGACCAGCAGCCTGAGGGTGAGGGTGATGGTGTAGGTACCATCCCCATGGTCCTCAACCTTTCCTGGGACAACTGTTCCATCACGTGTCTTGGGCTTCAGCTCAGCCTTTACCTGTAGACCACCATATGGGAACCTCTCTCCATTTGAGGTCATGATCTCCCTTTAACACTATACAATCTCCTGACCTTGACTAACGACTCAGATAACCATGTGCTTTGTGATGGAGATGACCAAATATGGAGAGATCCTCAAAAGTAGATTTACATCAGGGTGTAGAGACACATGTATGTCACTAGACTCATTTGGAGTGAGGGACACATTCTCAACCTTCTTCAGGGGGTCTGGAGGATGTGGGAGGCCATCTCAGTGTAGCAATCAATCTCATCTTGCATCTTCATCAACTGTTCCTTCTGGAGGGTCAGATCTGTTGTCTCGGAAAGTGAATGGCCTCCATCTCTGACAACAGTATATACAGTCTTCTTCCTTTCCTCAATGGTTTGGTGAAGCTGTTCAAAGGTTTTGGTTATGGTCAGCGTGACATTCTCTCTGGAAGTATCAAACTGTGCTGCCATCTTGTCATTGGCATCAAATGCCACTTCAAAGCCAAGATGGAGGTTCTGAGGTATAGCATTGACTCCACCCTCTGGTATGGTGATACTTCTCTGACAGGCATGCTCTGCTTGGTCCCAGACCTCCTTGTGCAGACAATGGCCACAGAAAGAGTGGAGACATGGAAGAATTCTGGGTTCTTTGTAGGGCTCAGAACACAGCTGACATGTGGAGGAAATTAAACACTTGTAGGAGAAAGAAATTGAATAACAGATACGCCTCTTTATATATGTGACACGTTTTACTTACTTTTCTTCTAGATCGTCTTGATTCTTTTAGCACCGCCATCCCTGACGTGCGTGTCCATCCCTGACGTGCGTGTCCATCCCTGACGTGTCCATCCCTGACGTGCGTGTCCATCCCTGACGTTCGCTTCGATCGCCGTTTTGTACATGCATTTTAGTACTTCTGTTCGAGTACAATATCCCTGCATTTTGGGGGAAAAAAACTTTCCTGTACCTTGAAATTCCAACATCGAGTTCCGTTTATTTATTTTTTAGGGGGACATCATGCCCTCCAAAGGTGTTGTTCTATTTCTCTTCAAGAGATGCACAGCTGCGTAACGTTAGGTCTGGGAACGAGAATAAACTTTATTTTCTGGGAAATCTGAAATATCCTTTCTTACTCCGTGAGAATCAACTGTCTGTCACGAGTTGTAAGGCACTGAACTTGTAATTTGTCTCGCCATGGATACTCTAGCCATCCATTTCAACACAAGCTTTACATTTTTCGGCTTTGCTTGCAATGGGAAGTTCCAGAAACATACGTTGGGTCTCTTTTCGCACCAAGGATCCAATATCTCGTGTGCAATAATGTTGTACAGTCATGTGGTATGTCCTGCTGTTCTCTTTCAACATGATAGCCTAAATGTGTGTGCAACTAGGTTCACATATCAGAGGCAGCTGCTACTACAGATGATCTAGACAGCTAAATATAGTACAGCCACTACTCCCTCAAAAGTAACACCTGGAAATTCATTTTAAAAGCTACAGTGGATGGCATGTGTGTGTACATGTGTGTGTGAGGGTTATAAGATGGACCAGCACATGTGACAAGGAGATAACTGAACTGTTGACAGGGGTGCACACAACCACAGCATCTACGGAAATATAACAGAACACAATTCTCTCATTCTAGGTACAAAGCATTGAATGAATTTTATTTTCCTCTGATGAGTAAACGACTAGTAGATCTGGGCGTTGATCCTGATGAGAGAACACCAAACTAGATCACTCGTACACAAACACATACACAACCACCCTCACAAAACAAACATGTAGAACATTAACCCCTCTCCTCCTCACCATTAGAGTTCAGTCACCAGCTGCCAATCTGCGTCCTATGGTTCCAAACGCTATGCTTCCAGAGAAGAAGATACACCATAGCCGCGAGTATAGAAAAGCTGGGTCAATGGACCTGGGATGTGTGTGTGTGTGTGTGTGTGTGTGTGTGTGTGTGTGTGTGTGTATGTGTGTGTGTGTGTGAGTGTTTAACAAGAATTACAATAAGTGATGCAAATTCACACAGCAGTAGAGCAAACTAGCAAAGGACCATGAAATAGAAATTCCACCAATATGGACCCTAAAGTAGGGTAAGTTTAGTGAGGGTGTGGCTACCTCCATCAATACCCACTAACTACAATGCCATGTCTGGGGACCTGATAACAGTGTTTATAAAATGCCACTAAGCTGTGGTCACATTTCAGACACATCGGATATGAGCTGTCAAGTCACCTATGACCTCAAAATATGCAGACATGACTCCACCAGGTCATTAGTGCACACTAATTGGTACAAGCTTTTAGCATTTGGGGCGGATGTAATGAGAATAGTTCTTATCAATGTGGTTATTAAGTGCCATTTAATAACTAACAAAAATTGATTCGTGATATCATATGACAAAGCAGTAATGTCAACACACTCAGGACAGATTAAAAACTCTCAAGCACATCATTTTGCTTTCATGGTCCACTAGTTGAAAATGCGTTTCATTATGTCATTGAGGCACAGTATTCATTATTTAGACCACTGATTAATGTTGACCATATATGGAGTATAAACACTCCAGGAAAAGGTCACAACAGCATAAATATCATATGATGAATGTAGAGGTTGCTCAGTTTGCTTTCTCTGGGATCAACCCATTCCTCCAGAGGTACTACACAGCATTGAAGAGACCACACAGTCTTCATATGAGTGGCTTAAGTCAACATATCATGAGGAGCTCATCCACACACTAACCAACCACATAACCAGGTGCACCAGTCATAAACGGTCACAGGCCCAAGAAAGTTATGCTAAAAAGTAATCCTTTTATAAGCACACAAAGTGAACCATTCATACTTGCATTAAACTGCACACAGAAGGTCAAACAGGCCACTGTTGATTCTATTATTTGAATGCACTTATGAGTTTTCCTCCACTGTGGTTATAGGTTATAGAAGCTACAGCCCTCCATCACATCTGCCAAACACCACCACTTCCATGAACGATGACTAATCCCACACACCACAAAACCTACTCATATTGGTCCTCTCCCTTACCTTCAGACTTCCCTCACTCCACCTTCCCCCTTCACCTACCTTATGATGTCCAAGTGGACAAAGAGATGAGTGCTGGCTGTCATCGCCATGGTAATGATGGCACTCAGCAGGAATCCTTCTTTGGACCTGTCAAACAGCCACCACATGCCAACAGCCAGCGCTGTGAGCGTCCCTAGCAGCTCCAGATAGCTGGAGAAATCAATCTTCTACATACACGAATCAAGGTCGCAACCGTTTTCGTAAAGTAAATTTACTAGTCACAAATAGTGACTCGCCACATACACACACTTCTGTTTGCAAAGGATACAGCACTGGCTTGGTAGATACCGACAAACACGGCGACACACCTCATGACTTGAGACCCATCTGGCGTGTTGCCCATTCTCTCCCCTATCAGGGATGGGTAAACGAGTCCCACAAACATGGCTGCCGTGGCTGCACACGGTACCAGAGCCCAGGAGGGACGCTCGACGCGCTGTACTTGGAGAAGGTTCATAGCTAGGGTTAAGGCAGCTCCTGTGGGCGATACAAAAGGAGAAAAACGCGCCAAAAGTAACAGGATGAGAACTGTATACTAAACTCAGAAGTGGACTCTTACCTATGCAAAACAAGGTGATGGCTCGCGACAACAGGCGATAGTCCATGATATCCTGCTCATTTCTCCTAAATCAGGCCACCTATTTGTACGAGGGGGTGAGGAAGGTTATTGGGAGCTATTTAAAAACGAATTGAATGCGTTCCAATTTAACGAAAACGGAAGTAAAGAAGTAAAGACGTTCAATTAGAAGGGGGAAATGCTATGTGCAGTACCTGATTTGTTATGGTTTCGTGAAGAGGAGACGAGATCCGTTTAGGGAGCAGACACCAATGGCAGGCGAGCAGGTGACGATATCAGTGACTTATGAAGGGAACCGAGCAGAGTATCCCGCTGGTCGTGCGGCCCTCCCTGGAGTTGAGCGACGAGCAAGTAGGTCCGTGCCGACAGCGAGCTAAGAAGACAACTCCGTCAAACTTTTCAACTGCCGCCTGACAGTCGCTGCTTCCTCTACGAGGCCGTGAGTCGGAGATCTCTGTCAGCCGAGAGCTTCAGAGACCCCAACAACCTCCCAGTTTTCCCGCATCGGTGGGTCCTTACCGTCGAACCTTCTTTCCAGGCGCCCTTGAAATACGGACAGCAGGTTTGTGGTTATAAATTAGATAAAGGTAGCCACAAGAGGGAAATGTATGGGAAGAGCATTCGTTCCAACAGCTAGCGGACTGTTCGTTGTGTTGATACGTTATTACTAGACGTAGATGGTGTGGCGTCGTGGCAACGAGATGTTGTGGTGAACTCCCTTGCTAGAGGAGTGCGAGAATACAGCAGCCCCTTTCCTAGCCATATTCTGCTTCCATTAATGCCTCCTGCCAGGGTATTGCTTTTCAAAGGGTCGCTCGGCGTCCGGTCGAAATGGGCACAAAGTTTTGTGTGTAGGTACTCCCCTAAAACTCGTCCCATTCGTTTCTTTTTTTTTTTTTTTTTTTTTGGGGGGGGGGGGGGGGGGGGGGGGGGGGGGTTGGGGGTCCTGCATTGGTGTTTGGTGCTATTGGTAAACTGGACGAACCCATATCGCCTCGTTAATGGCCTTTGCCAAGTAGACCAATCACCTAATGTCAATGTTTAAGCGCGGGTGCCTCATCTGAGGCCCGTAGTGTGTGTGCTTGCGCATACACACTTCTCGCAGGCATGTTGCAATGATTTGTGGGCAAGTTAATTACGGGTGTGCTCGTTACGCGCGCATTCATAGCCTCTGCCCACGTCTACATACACGTAGTGGGTTGTAAAGAAACACGTTCCCGTTGAGCAAAAGTGATTTACAGAACATACCTGCTGGATGTTGTAATGTGTGTTTTGTGACTGCATTTGTGGGTGTGTATCTGTGCATGTGTGAGTGTGTCTGTACACATGTGAGACAATTGTACATGTACGTGTACCTTCTACCTTTGCCATTTAGACAGTACCACTCCCTTCCCCCTTCCCCAATCTATTCCCCCTCTCCCTCCTCCTCCCACATTGCTCTCCTTCCATGTCGCTGATCCTCTGGTACAAAACCTCAAGAGGACGTGTTCATGTGTGGTCCTCTATTGTGTGGGAATGGCCAGGTGGTCTGGACATACACACAAATAGCACACACACACATATCACACACACGTAGCACGCACCTGTATAGCACACACACAATCACACACACAGCACACACACATAGCACACACACATATCACACACATAGCACACACAACATAGCACACACAACATAGCACACACACATAGCACACACAACATAGCACACACACATGCACACACACATAACACACAGCACACACACATAGCACACACACATATCACACACATAGCACACACAACATAGCACACACACACATAGCACACACAACATAGCACACACACACACATGCACACACACATAACACACATGCACGCACAAAGTGAAGTGCATGTCTGCCTGCAAGTGTTCTTCAAGGAGAGGGAGTGGACTGAGGAGGGACAATGGGAGAGGGGAAGGGGATGCTTATCAATTAGAGCTGTGTAATTGTAATTGCAGAACATGCACATATAATAATTGTGTGTTATGTGTACATAATGCTTGTGTGCATGTACACAAGACTGCTTCTTCATTAGGATGTGGTTGACAGTGTGGCATCCAGTTGTCTAGAAGTTCTCTCTGAATGACTTTCTCTTCCCTCCCTCTCTCCCATACCGCCCCATCTCCCTCCCTCCCTCCCTTTGCCTCTCTTCCCCCTCCCTCCCCCCCCCCCCACATTCCCTCTCCTCCCCATCCAGCCATTGCTAGATGGCAATGACTACTTGAGAAGCAACAGTGGCGCACGTGACTCCTCCCCCCTCCCTTCCCTGGAGGACCTCTCCCTCCTCCCCCACCACGACCACCACTCCTCCCTCGTCCTGTGCTGTGGGGACCAGGGGGGGTTCGGCCTCACACTGAGGCACTTCACCATCCGCTCCAACATTCCTGTGAGTGGCTCATGTGTGACTGTGTGACAGTGTTGCTGTGGTTAGCGGCACCACCTGACCCCTACTCGAGTGTGTGTCTTCATGTTTCATGGCAGCCCTTCGACACGCTGTCATCCACCAAATCCCATGATGGGATGTGCCACACCCTTTGTGTGGGCGTCGCAGCGTCCCCTTTGCTACGTGTTACACGTGGACACACACACATAGGCACGCATGCACATGTACACATGTACACGCATGCACATATACACTGACACACTTGCACACACATGCACACACACACACACACACACACGCCCAACGGGACCAAACATTAGGCCTTCATGTACCTTGATGCACCCTCCATCCCCAGCTCCACCTTACCACACACATCTCACATCATCACACTCACCGAATGTGTACGTGATTTCATCTGTGTGTCCTTGTGTACAGGCTGTGTGTGCGTGTGTTACAATGTGTTGTGTGTGTACAGGCATCGTGTGCGCGTGTGTTACAATGTGTTGTGTGTGTACAGGCATCGTGTGCGAGTGTGTTGCAATGTGTTGTGTGTGTACAGGCATCGTGTGTCAGTGTTGTGATGGTACAAGACATGATGTTTTCCTCACGTCACCCCTAGGAGTCAAACACTCCGGAAGATGCCCACCAATTGGATAGTATTGGCTCCAATGATTCTGCTGAGTCACTGTGTTTGTCAACATTGTTTGTATACAGGCTGGAGCCGGGGGGCCCTGCTGAACGTGCCTCGCTGAAGGAAGGTCAGAGGAGAGGCCTGTGTGTGTGGGTGTGGTGTGCATATGTTTGGTGTGTGGTGTGTGTGGTGTTCACGAATGTGTGTTAGAAGGTTGGCTTTGTGTGCATAGTGTTTGTTATGTGTGGTCTATGTTTGTGATATTTCTTTCTTCTGTCATGATGCACATGACGTGATGTGTTGATATGTGTTGGTGTGCGTGTGTTATGTGAAGAAAGTTCATTGTTTTCAGTGGAGCATGGTCCCCCTATAAAAAGGGTGTTCTTTCCCTCCCCCATTACATCATACCACAGGTGATGTCATCCTGAAAGTGAATGGTTACAGTGTAACGAGATGCAGTGCTGTTGAGGTGCAGGCAATCCTGCAGAAGTGGTGAGGGAGGAGTGGGTGGGTGTAGTGAGGTGTGGAGCGTGTTGTTCATTTGGTGCTTCTCATTTCCTTGCAGTGGTAGAAAGTTGACACTTCTGGTGTCGCCTAAAGAGAGTGATGATCTGCAGTTTGTGAGTGTGTAGTGTGTGCCTGTTTACAGTATTTGGGTGTGTGTGTGTGTGTGTGTGTGTGTGCATATGTGTGTGCACGTGTGGATGTGCATGGTGTGGTGTGGATGTGGCCATCACAGTCACAACTTACAGTGTGGGAGGTTCTGAGATCATCAAGCAGCTGTAATATTCATTGCCCACAAATGTGCGGTGTGACATGCTTGCACCATTGGGCTAGGTGCCGGTCACCATGGAGACCACCAGTACTATGCACTCTAATCAGAAAGGAATGTGACTGAAGTCAATGATGCCACAAATTACAGTGTACATTAAATGCATTAAATTTTATATCCTCCCTAATCACAGTTCATTTGAATTTGGTTGCAGAGTGGCTGGGTAGCATTTTGATTGGCTTATGTCATTACCTAAGACCCCATCGTTATCACTCCTCAGCTACGCATAAATACCTGTATTCATGTTCAAAAGAAAAAATCACCAGAGAGTGTACCTTTGTTGAAGAGGGTAGGGGGTGGAAAAGGGAGGTGTGTGAAAAGTGAAGCCAAGGGAACTAAATATATGTATCTACTGTTTCAGCAACAGTTTGAACCATGGCTCTCTCTGGTATTAGACGCTGGTTCATGGGGATATGCAGCCAGAAAATTGTGTCATTAAAGTGTGTTAGTTAGCTTGTTTTATTAAAAGTAAGTCCAGCCAAATTTGCTGTAAGGGCTTCACAGTTCGCGTTGTCACCAAACAGGTTAAATGTAATTAATTGGGGTTAACATAGGTGAATAAAAACACATGAATAGTACTCATACATTGAGGTTAATTAATGAAATTGCAAACCACACTCTAAATTCAATTTTGATACCTGATTATTGAATATCAGCATTCCTAAGACGATATAACCGGTTAATGTTAATTAGTTATGCAATCTGCATTATTTAATTTTCAATGAGATTATTATATTTGAACCTGGATGTTACTATAGCATAGCAGTGTACTGTATGAATGTGCATAGCAGTGTACTGTATGAATGTGCACAGCATTTGGTGGGGCCTAGTGGGTGTGGTCCACTGGCGTAGTTTATACCCAAGATTGGGTGGGCCTTGCCCCATGTCCTGCCCCCTATGTCCTGCCCCCTTCACCTATATGGTATAGAGTTGCTTAGCAGAACCTTGAGCTACATGTACCTTGTAGTGACATCATTGATTATAAACTGTAGCTAGTCAATGTGAATGGATAATATACCCAGGGGGTGTGGCATGCTACTCTACTTAGGGGGTGTGGCATGCTACTGTACTTAGGACATTGCATAGTCCAGTGATAAGTTGGAGTGTTTGGATGTCAAGATGGATGGCAGTATAGACTGATCTGCTGATCAGTTAAAAGCACAGCACGACACCCACAACACACACACACACACACACACACACACAATTCATGACACAACTCAAAACACACACCTCACAACACATGCACACAAACAAAACTCACAACACACACAACACACACATATAGTATGTACACGGATAATCCTCCCTGATGGATATCATCATCCAAAAAGCAACTCAGATTATATTTGAGAACAAATTCCTATACATACATATACAGACATATGATATGGGATCGTTTCCGCAAAAAGGGCATGTTTTTTCAAGATTTCAAATGGTATTCTAGAAGTCTGAAATGTCCTCTACACATAGCTTGTTATGCACTGAGAAT
>JABACO010000004.1:11531722-11603551 GCA_013339895.1 Ephydatia muelleri
AAACAAAAGGTTATCGCGGACGACTATCGTTAGGAACAACTGAAAACAACAAAGTAATCAATAACATACACATTCACTAACTTATTTAATTAATTGTACTGCACTTCTGTCCGTCAGAACCTATTTTATAGCGGCCAAAATAATTTTATGATGGTGCGTCTTAAAGTAATTCTCTTTGCCCGACCTGTCCACTTTGCCCGGCCTTCCCCTACCAAATTAACGGATTCGAATCTTGCGTCTCCCATGGCAGTATTCAACACGGCGCGCGTAAGGCTATTTGCTACGCACTCACATCATCCTCTAGTCATTTTCCAATTTGCCATAATCCTTTCTAAAATTCTCCAGCTACGATTTCGGGCTGTTATTTCTTTACACAATTTTCAGCGCAACACATAGTACATAAACATGCATGCGCTCACACTTGTGCACACGCTTGCAGTGTTGCACACATGGACCTGCATCATCTTCTCCCACACTCTAGTACACAGTACACTTGCACATACCAGATGGTTATACATGTATGGGGCATACAATAAACCTGCCTGGTGATGATGGTACACACACTGACAAACATTGCATGTGACATGCATTCTAACTGCTGTTGTGCATGTTTGTACAGGTCACTGAATCTATGTACCGACTCTCTGTGTATTGTTGCACACATCATTTGGAGAAGTATTCCTTTTGACAACTACTCTTTGTGTGTGTTGAGTTGCCATATAACTGATCCTTTGAACGTGACATAGAGCCCTCACTTGAAGCTGTACTTACATAGGTGCATGTGGCTATATGCACTGTCTCATAGGATTGGTCCTCATTACATGCATCACAGTCTTGGTAACAAGCGTCATGTCCCCATAGTATTGGTCCTTTGTACATACAGCATATTCCCCTTGCATTGGTACTTTGCACATGACTCAAATAGGATTAGTCCATTGTACATGCATTGCGAGATTGATTCATTGTACATACATTGTGTTCCATACCACTAAACCTATGCATACAGTGTACACTTGACCAACACACTGTATACACATAGCAAAGAATAACACTATGTTCATCTCAACATGTGTAAGGCTTTAAGTTCCTATGCACTCACAGTATTTTTCTGTGGCCAGTGGAGAAACGTGTTATAAAGCTTTCCTATTTGGCATAGCCTTGCTCAACTCATCACTCTTTTGCCTTTCCAACTAAGCCCTACCACTTGCTGTGACTTCAGTTTCTTTTGCCCACACAATGTTCAGCTCACACAGAGTATAAGAACACGCCCTGATGCAACTGTATTGGTGGTATACATATACATTGTGTAGATGAACATTTACCATTCACACTTGCACACACACACACACACACACACACACAAACACACATACACACACACGCACATGCACACACACATGCACACACACACACATGCACACACACATGCACACACACACATGCACACACACACATGCACACACACACACATACACAATGCTTACACTGTAGAGTTCTCATGTGGCACAACATTATAACACTATCTTTATTTGGCCACATTTAATAAAGCTTTCCTATTTGGCATACCCTTGCTCAACTTCTCATCATTTTGTATGTCTCTCCAACTACACTATGTGGCGTATGTATCACTTGATGTCAGTCTCCATTTGCCCACACAACTGACACAGAGTACTTGAGCATGCCCTCATGCTGGTTCACGCACTCTTATGCACGTGTAGTATGCATTGTGTAAAGGAACCTTTGCCATTCTTGAGAGTGCAGTACTTGCACATACACACACACACACACACACACACACTTATGTACTAGGTCTGTTACACATGTGGCAAAATACTATAACACTTGCTAATAATGACGATGCACCCACATGTATTCGAGTGTAAGGTCTGTCCCTCAGAACGTTGTTCTCAGCACACGCGTCCTATTCAATTTAACAGCTTAAGAGACCACTGATTGTATTTTCAATTTATGTACCTATTGAGTCTGGATTTCTGTGTTTCTCTGTTATCTTTGCATGTGTTCCGCTGTAAAAGGATTCCCTTTAACAACTCAGTTCTCATATGACTGGCTCTCTGTACTGACACAATGTAGAGCCCTCCTTGAGACATGACTACACTCCACATAGGTACATGTAGCTATATGTAGTGTCCCATAGGATTGCATACATTGCACACTTGCATGCACACACATACTGTATACATGTAGTAAAGGATAACACTATCCATATGTTATGGCGAACTATATCGTTGCAGATTGTAGTAGGTCGGTCGGGGCCAGTGGTAAGTTTACTGTACAGACATACCGGTGCAAGCTGGTAACAATACTGCTGGCAAACTCCCCCCAAAAAAGGCTGTAAGTTTTTATAGGTGAGATGAGCACTTGTACAGAATTCTAGATTAGTGTACTAAGGGAAGAGAATATTTCTAGAAAGGACTACATACAAACAATACAAAGGAAGAAAACAGAGAGTGGAACAGAAATTAAGACTAAAATGAGTGGCTTATTGAGCTTTCAAACTTCATGATAAATGTGCAGAGAACGAGTCAGAGGAACAGACTTACACTTGAATGCATGTGGGTCTACAGTCATTATTAAAAAGTGTTATAATGTTTTTCCACATGTGTAATAGTGTATAGAATTGTGTGTGTTTGAGTTTGTGTGCATGTGTGTGTGTGTGTGTGTGTGTGTGTGTGTTTGTGCATGTATGCAAAAGTGTTGTGCTCAAGAATTGTACTGACCCATCTGCACAACGTATACGCATGCATAAGCCGAGGTAATGTTTACGAGCTCTGTGTGAGCTGAACATTGTGTGGGCAAATAGTCTCTGTAGTGTTTATACAGTATAGCTGAGTGGGATCTGGAGCAGCATACAGAATAATGAGAAGTTGACCAAGGATTATGCCAAATAGGAAAGCGTTACTTCTATACTAACTATAGAAAGATGATGTGAGGGTGTAGGAACTTAAAAGTGTTACACATGTTGCAGGGACTGTGGAGCTGGCTGGCCACACCCGTCCCCCCGGCCCAAGCGCATTTTTTTGGCCAACAATGTTGTCAAGGAACGATAGCTGAAAAAGACAATTTTTGCTGACAAATTCACATGCATCATTATTTAATTAATTCATGCATCTCTAGATTCTATACATACAGATTAAAGTATTCATTTTTGAAGAAGTAACATCGACTGACTTCATGGCAGGATACTGGCAATCAATCTCTGGTATGCATCAGTGCATGTGTGACATTAGGAGAGTATCTGTGTGTGTGTGTGTGTGTGTGTGTGTGTGTGTGTGTGTGTGTGTGTGTGTGCAGGTGTGTGTGTACAGGTGTGTGTGTATGTGCATGTGTGTATGTATGTCTGAAATGTATCCACAGCGTAGTGGCATTTTATAAACACTGTAATCAGGTCCCCAGACCATTCAGCAGGACCAACATAGCATGACATGGGAGTTAGTGTGAAGGAATGTCAGCATTGCATCTCTAGGGGGTAGTGATAGAGGTGGGTCACATTCTCTTTGAGCTCACCTACTTTGATCTGCTGTTTATTTCATGTAATGTTACACACACAGATGCCCCCCCCCCCCTCACAAACGCACACCACACACACACAAACACATTTCCCAGTTCTATTGACCCAGTTTCTTATATACTCGGTTATGGTGTGGACCTTACACTACAAATACCTGTTCTCTCAACAGACCCGCACTCAAATCTACTAGTCGTAGAAGGAAAAAAATTCATTCAATGCTTTGTGCCTAGCTAGAATGAGAGGATTGTGTTATTATATTTCCGTAGGGCCACGACGAATCGATAAATCGTTTCACGGATTCCCGATAAGGCGTCGGGTGTGCGGCGGCGAAGATGGAAACATCGGTGCAACAACCAATGAAAACTAGGTCGGTCAGCGATTGGCTGTACCACGTGATCTTACATTCTAAAGATAAATAAATAAATAGAACGGATGTCGGGTACGGTAAAGCCTCGAGAACCCTCTTCCAAATGTGGTGACAACATTACTCGAGCAGAAGTACAAGAAAGTACACAAAGGTCATCGAAGCGCGTACGATACCAACAGGAGCTTCAAACGTCAGGAGAGCCATTATGCGACGAGTGCGGAACGGTGGACGTGGCGTTAAAAAAGTTGAAGCAAAGCAATGTAGAAGAAAAGTACGAAATACAGATCACAGTAAAGAATTAACTCATTTGTTATTCAATTTCTTTTCTTCTGCAGTTTTGCAACAAGTGTTTCATTTCCTCTACACATCACATGTCAGCTGTGTTCCAAGCCCTACAAAAAACCCAGAATTCTTCCATGTCTCCACTCTTTCTGTCGGCAGTGTCTGAATCAGGAGATTGAGAGGTCTGGGACCAAGCAGAATATGGAGTGTCCTACCTGTCAGAGAAGTATCACCATACCAGAGGGTGGTGTCAATGCTATACCTCAGAACCTCCATCTTGGCTTTGAAGTGGAGGTGGCTGGTTACATGTCCAAGATTGGTAGTGAAGGTGAAAAGTCATGTGATGCTTGCATTGAGGGATGTACAGGGCCTGCAGTGGTGTTCTGTTGCACATGTGCTCATTTTCTTTGCAAACCATGCCATGACTACCACAAGCGTAATAAGATATTGCACCATCATCAGATAGTTGGGCTGGACCAGGAGTCACTCAAACTACTTCCATCCATAATGAAACCAATTACAAAACGACTCTGTTCCCAACCTGATCATGAGAAAGAAGTGTTGAAATTCTACTGTGAGACTTGCCAATTGCTGACCTGCAGAGACTGTACCCTCGTCCTCCACAAGGACCACAAGATTGATGAGTTGTGTAATATTGCAAAGGTCTTCAGAGATGCCATGAGGGAGGCACTTGTATGTGCTCACGAAGTGGCTTCAAAGCTAACTAGGGCATTTGATGCCAATGACAAGATGACAGAACAGGTTGGAACTTCCAGAGAGAATGCCGCACTGATCATAACCCGAGCCTTTGAACAGCTCCACCAAACCATCGAGGAAAGGAAGAAGACACTGTTGTCAGAGATGGAGGCCATTTCAGTTTCCAAAATCGCAGCACTGACCCTCCAGAAAGAGCAGTTGATGAAGATAGAAGAGGAAATTATTCATTACACTGAGATGACCTCCAACATCCTCAAGACCCACTCTGACCATGAGATGGTAGCACTTGGAGATCTCCTACCAACTGAACTGAAGGCTACCCTGAAGAAGGTTGAGAATATGTCCCTCACTCCAAATCAGACTAGTGACATACATGTGTCCTTGTATACCGATAGTATTATTAAAGATCTCTCCATATTTGGTCATGCATTTGACTCACCTCCATCTCCTTCACAGAGCACATGGTCTTCTGAGTCGGTGGCCAAGGTGAAGGGAATGTATTGTGTTAAAGTGGAAAGCATGACCTCAAAGGGAGAGAGGTACCCATATGGTGGTCTACAAGTGAAGGCTGAGCTGAGGCCGAAGTCACATGATGGAGCAGTTGTCCCAGAAGAGGTGGAGGACCATGAGGATGGTACCTATACCATCACCCTCACCCCTCAGACTGCTGGTCCTCACCAGTTCTCCATCACAATGGATGGGCAACATGTACAGAAGAGTCCTTGTGACCTTGATGTGGGAATGAAGTACAGCACCCTATGTAACCCAGAGCAAGTGATCAATTGTAGTGGTGGTCCATCAGGTATTGCCATCCATGACAGTGGAGACATCTATGTAGCCTGCATTAATGACAGTTGTATGCATGTGTTTGACCAGCTTGGCCAGCAGAAGAAAACCATAGGTAGTAAAGGGAATGGTGATGGTCAGTTCAGTGGTCCACGTGGCTTATTCATCAAGGGTAATGTTATGTATGTTGCTGATAGTTGCAATAATCGCATTCAAAAGTTGACAACAGAAGGACAGTTCTTACAAAAGTTTGGTCAATTTGGATCAGGTCAGGGACAGTTTAATAAACCAATGTCAGTTATTGTTGACCAGAGAGATAGGTTGATTGTTGCTGATTACAACAATCACAGAGTAGTACTATTGGATGAAGCTGGCACCTGGATAAGGACCATAGATCTTAATGTCCGTTCTTTCAAGAATCCATATGGACTTGCCTTGGACCTTCAAGGGAACATCCATGTTGTTAGCTATTCGAACATCAAAGTCTTTTCACCTGAGGGGACCTATGTCAGATCATATGGGGATGTACACGATCCAACTGGAGTAGTGGTTGATGAAGAAGGTTACAGTCTAGTTAATGAGTGGTATGGTAATTGTCTTTCCATATTTGATCCTCAAGGAAACAAGGTCCACACAGTTGGTAACCTCAATAAACCCAGAGGTGTTATTCTAGATCGTAAGAGTGGTAGTCTGTATGTAGCAAACTGTTGTGATAACACTGTATTGAAGTATGTGACGTAATGTTTTATTTTTCCTGGTACTTACTTCCTTATTTGAAATCAATATGATGTTAAATGCATCCATATGAATTAATGCCACGCCCCTTCATTTTGCCCAGAACTCTGTGTCATGGGCCATTGTATAAAAAGTTCATGTAACTAGAATGCTGGAGGTGTGACCATTTGAGGGTCCTGGAACAACATTATTCATTCCTGCCAATAGATCCTCTTCCTCAGACGGGCATGCAGACTGTGCCATGCAGTGTGACAACTGTGGGGATGGGTACTACCTCCCACCCATGTCATCACGATGTCAGTCCTGCCCCCAGGGGACATGGAGGAAGGCGGGTCTGAACTACAGTTCGTGTGTGCAGTGTTCCCTAACCACCAGCACCTCATTGTTCGGACCCTAAGCACCCACAGTTTGCATTGCTCTAGGTGTGTGTCTGTGTTTTTGTGTTTCCGTTATGCATGTGTGTTCATTTGTGTGCGTGTATGAGAGAGAGCATGTTTGGGTGTGTGACGTGTGTATTTGTGTGTGTGTGTGTGTGTGTGTGTGTGTGTGATATTTCAAAGACATACATACACATGTGCACACATATGAACATAATGATATATAACACATTCATCACAGACTGCGCACATGTTCACATTGTGCTGGGTTAACTGTTTGATGGGCATAGTGCAAGCTTAGTGTAGTGCTCCCCATATGGATGTAATTCTGTGCAAAGCCCTCTCTCAATGAAGTGGAGCTGTAAATAGGTCTTGGGGGGTCTGCTGTATTTGGTTTTATGTATTGCGCTAGGTGTGTGCTTGTGTCTGCATATGTGTGTCTGTGCATCTGTGTATAGGTTCATTTGTGTGGCCTGGTCTTGCCTACAACCCATTCATTGGAGACTGCAATGTCCTATGCAGGTTGTCTCGGCAACAACAGTTATAGCATGTGCTGTGCAAAATGCACATCACACTACAAGCCATGAAGTGTTAGTAAAAATTAATAATATAATTGTACACACAAAAAAATGCCCATTTGTTTGTTGTAGCAAGGTACTGATTTAATTTGATCATGATTTTCAGCAAAATGGCACACAAGCATATGCACTTACAAATGGCCTATGAAAGGGATCAAATTTGTAAAAGGATAGTACTGATGTCTTACTGATGGGGTTTACTGGTGTGTGCCATATCTATCTCCTTCTTAACCTATGTAATAATTGTGCTTAGAGAGGTAATGGTCACGACAGAAGTAGTGCAGAAGTCCAGACAATAGCCTTAGGCCTTGCAATTGAACTCTAATCTCTGGTACAGTATCATAGCCACGTCACATGAAGTATCACGTCCTTTCCGAGGCACATGTGTATCAGGTGGTACAACATCAGCTTGGCCATGCCGGTGTCATAAAAAAATCAGCACAATCAATAATTTGGCACCACCGTTTAGGATTTTGGGCGCATCCATTCCAAATTAGTTAGTTAGGGATGCCTATATTTTAAGGAAAATTGAAATCATGATGCACCACCAGGAGGAGATGTAGTCCTAGTTCACGTTGACTTCGGGTGTGTGCAAGTGTATTTTTAGGCACATACATGCATCTGTGCAAAATCCATAGGCCAGAAGAAGTGGGAGACGAGGATGTTGATGACAGAAAAGTGAGTGGTGAGACTAGATATAGCACAAGTCCAAGGAGTGGTGGAGGGGCAGATCATTGACCACACCGTGTTTACTCTCACTTTGTACACTACCTTCTCCATCACCAACACCTTAGTGGGCTGCAGCTCTGGGTTTCTGATAATGAAGGGTTTGAGCACTGGTGGTGTAGGAGATGATGATGGAGGTGTCTTTGTGCCTGCAGGACCCGCAAGGAGGTGGACAAGCTGGGATACAAAGCCCAGGCGAGTACCAGGAGGAGGGTGATGTTCGTTCTTCCCTTATATGTGGGTGGAGCTCACTGTATAAAGGGGTGGTTAACTCTTAGGTTAACATGTCCACCACAGGGATGCTCACTGATTGGTTTGGTCTCACTCAAGGTGTACTTGATGGTGGCAGCCAAGATGGCCGAAAAGCACATAAAGGTTGAACTGATGATCTAGTCTGTGATTGTTGAGCACAAGTTGTGGTATCCAACAAAACGAAGTTCAGTTAATGCTTTGCAGATCTATGCAGCTAGTATAGCTAGCTAGCTTGAGGACTTCATGTTGGTATTATTGGTGTTGGTTGCCAAGACACGAGTTGGATCCAGCGAATAAAACAAGAAACTGTGTGTGGGTTTTTCTTCGCAACTCATGGTTTCCTAGGCGAATCTTTCTTATAAGTGTGGAAGCCCCGATATGTGTTCAGATACTATGTCCATGGTGTCACAGGAAAAATGGAATCCCTGAAAAATTTGCACCCCCGTGCCATTTTTCCTAGGAATTTTGGAACCCCCACTCCAAATTTCCTAGGAAACTCAGCATCCCTTTAGGAAAATAGGCATCCCTTTGCATAGCCATTTCTCCTAGGAATTTTGGAACCTGCTCACATTCCTAAATAATAATGGAAATCTAGAATACTATTCACTGACCTTCTGGCATGTAAGAAAGCGGAGGACCATTTGAAGGCTTTTAATGGTGTTAAGTAATGTATGCCACGAAATGTTTGAATCAATAAACTGATGTATTAAGAATGAGCAGCTGCATTGAATGAGATAGGGACACACAACACATATGGATGGTACATCTTTCTCACTGTTTCAAATTTTTTGTTGAAGTTAGTTATAATATGCCTTCATCTTGATGCAAGCCAAGCTTAGTTTCCTGTGGAGAATGCTTGAGTCATTTGAATGTTTCTCCACATTCGCATATATATAAATTGTTGTATTAAGCAATGATGCTGCTGCAATCACCTCCAATTCTGTAGGCCAAGTGCCCAGAGTCTGCATCCTTGATCACTTCATATAGCTTTCCATAGAGCCATCTGGGGATCCAAGGGGGATAACATTGGATCTGTTGATTTGTGGATCATGTACGTTGTGATCAGCAGACGCAGTTCTTCATGAAACTCCTGTGATCCTGTTACAGCTAGAGAAACAGACAGAAAGAAACAATTTCCATCTGCAGCAATCCTAGCTGTTGCTAATGGGCAGTGTGACACAGCAATCATTGTAGGCTGTGTCAAAGGAGGGTGATTCACACGGATGAATGTCAACCCTAGAAGAGCACACCTCTCCTTTTACCACTCACTGCAAACTGGCTGGTAGTTGATATGATCATTATGCTCTTCGTTGGTAATCTCTAAAACCCGAGATGATACGCTGCTGCTGCTACACTGTTCTTCATATTCTAGTAACCTATCAATGGTAAAATCCTTATCAACAAACAAACTTCTTTTATTTCTGACCCACTCACACAATTCATCTAGATCATAAGGACTCATGAGATAATAAATGTTCCCAAGTACATGAACAGGCTTCAATTGAGCTTTGGTGGATCTGCTCAATACTTTAAGCAGCTCAATTCCTTTAACTAAGCAATGTGTAGTTGCAATGTATGATAGGACTTTCCCTTTGAATTCAGCAAACTCAGCATGCAGGTTTTCATTGACAACAACAAAATTTCCACCCAGGACTTCTTGCAATGGAAAATTACCATAAAACTCACGGAAGTCTATCCATAGAGAGACTTTACTCAATGCATATTCCTCTTGCTGCAGATCCAGTTCTGCGTTCTGTAGAGAATAAATAACAATAAAAGAGTGCATCACAACATTACAAAAATCAGCTAGAATTTACATCAAACTCTTCATCGTCTTCTTTGGCTTCATAATATGATGTACATGCTCCTGACCTCCATAGATGTAAAATGTTCGGAGAATACAACTGCTCCTCAAGTACAGATACAGGTTCCATTATTTCACACTGCTCTGGACTGTGACTTTGCTGTTCTTCATTCTGACATCCTTGCTCCTTGTCGTTATCATTTTCTTCATGGTGAACACTGTCACCCATACCTTTTCCATTAGCTGCCTCTTGTTCACCTGCACACTCACTGTCACTGTTGTCTAATTCTTCAACTTCATCCACAATGTTGTCGTCAACTTCTGGATCAAGAAAATGCTTAAGGTGAGCACAGTGGATGGTTTGCTTTAATAGTTTTCCCTCCAATGTTTTCAGACAATATCTACCCTTGCCCAGGTCTGTTTCAATGATGTAAACACCAAGCCATGGTTTCTCCCATTCTGTACACACTCCTTGCATTGGACTTCAACACCTTGTCCCCCACCTTAAATATAGAATTTGTGTTGTATTTTTTATCATAGTGTAGCTTCTGTCTGGTTTGTGCACAGAGAATATTCTGTGTAGCTTTGGCACGATATTGTTCCTGAAGATTGATAAGAGCATCAATATGCTCAGGTTCTGTAAGATATTGTGGCAATGAACCCACAACAGGTTCCACCTGCACATGAACTGGGAGCTTAGCATCCCAAAAATGGATTGGTATAGCCAGTTGAAGCATGAATGGATGGGAAATAATCATATTTAATATTATTATACAAATACAGAATGCTTCATACCTGTAGCTAAACATGAACCTTTTAGTGTTTGGTTAAACCTCTCTGTCAATCCATTTGTCTGCGGATGATATGCACTAGCAACTCTGTGCTCAGTGCCTGTTAACTTCAGAAGATGATTAACAACCTTACAATGAAATAAATACAGCATAAAGCCTACAATTTATTTATTCATAATATTACATGTATAACTTGACAAGAGAACAGCATAAAACCTTGATATACATATCGCTGATCATGTAAATATAATGATGTATCAGTTACACTAATGTAAAGATAAAATGATATTTATAATATAATTATAACTATTTGGAATCATTGCTGTGCAAAGGGACTTTACATTTTTTAACAGATTACAAATTTAGTTTCTTGTAAATGTCATTTTCACATTAATAACAACCCCTGATGGGGTGGATAACCCTCCCCCTCTCATGTAATCCCTTTGACCCATGCAACCAGAAAACCCTCCCCCTCCCACCCTCTCAAGACCCTATCTTATGTAATCCCTCTGACCCATACGACCAGAAAACCCTCCCACCCACCCTCTCAAGACCCTATCTTATGTAATCCCTCTGACCCATACAACCAGACAACCCTCCCCTCTCACCCTCTCAAGACCCCTCATCTCATGCAATCCCTCTGACCCATGCGACCAGACAACCCTCCCTTCTCACCATGTAAGGATGATGACAACGCCATGTGTTTCAGAGCACTGAAGTGTTACATTTGTTTGATAATGTACGTGTGGACATACTTGATACAAAACTCAGTCCCTTGATCAGATATTGCTACATCAGGGCACCCATGATGTAAAATGAGGTCATTAAGAAACTCAGCAACATTAATGGCTGCTTTTGTAGGAGATGCACGTGCTTCTGGCCACTTCGAAAAATAATCTGTCACAACTATAACATACTTGTTACCATTTGTGGTTGTTGGCAGAGGCCCAATGAGGTCTATTCCTATCTGCTTCCAGCTACTGTTGGGAACTGGTACAGGGTGCAGCCCTTCAGCTGGATGATCAAACTTTCTTTTCGTCTTCTGGCATTGATCACAATGCTGTACCTGGCATACACAAAAATAATTATTAAACAGAAAAAACGCGAGATGCTGACAGTAGTAGAAATGACAAGATAAATAACTTACCCAAATTCTCACATCCTTTGATAATCCAGGCCAGAAATACTTTTGCGCAATCTTTGCAAGCGTTCTGTCGCGACCTTCATGGTTTCCCGCTAGTCCGATGTGGCAACCATTAATTATCTGCTTCCTTGTCTTTGCATCTTTTATATAAAGAGAAAGCGCATCCCCATTCTTTGAATCTGAACAGATTACTCTATACAGCTGCCCATCTTGCACTCGATACTGCTTTGCTCTTTTGCGAATGGCACACCTATTTTGTTTAGTTGCATCCTGAGGGTAGCTTCCACGTGCGATGTAGTTTAGAGTTATATCGTATTCATCCTTTTCGTCTTCTGCCCTCTTTTCCATCGTCTCGCTACAATCACACTACTAATAATCAACTTTTGTCGCCTCAAACACGAGGGTACCGAAAATCGTAAAGGATGCCAAAAATCCCGTAGGGGTGTAGCTAAAACCAGGAGCAGGAGCAGGAGTTGCTACCTAAAACCAGGAGCAGGAGCAGGAGTCGCTACCTAAAACCAGGAGCAGGAGCAGGAGCAGGAGCAGGAGCAGGAGTTGCTACCTAAAACCAGGAGCAGGAGCAGGAGTCGCTACCTAAAACCAGGAGCAGGATCAGGAGCAGGAGCAGCAGTTGCTACCTAAAACCAGGAGCAGGAGCAGGAGTCGCTACCTAAAACCAGGAGCAGGATCAGGAGCAGGAGCAGGAGTTGCTACCTAAAATCAGGAGCAGGAGCAGGAGCAAAGGATCTATCCAGCCGCAGATGATTATTTCAAGTGTTACTGATATGTCTAAATGAAAAATACTTTTACATTATGTATAGAGGAACAGATATTGTTCTCTGTTTCCGTGTATGGGGATGAACTTTGGCAAATGCTGTAGCCGTTTCCCAGATTCCCCTCCACCTGAAGAAAGAAGTGAAGCACTGGGAAAACAGAAGTTTTTTACCAATGTTGTGGAACCACTGTGTTCAGCAGTCAACATTTTTGAGCAGGAGCCCCTGGATGATTCTTTTTGATATTGCTTCTTTTCAGGAAGACTCACTGAGTAACTTGAGAACAACCCTTCCTAGGAATATCACAGTTGATGGTAGAATGTACGTGCTGGTGGGTTACACCCTGTATAAGGAAGGAGCATCTCATTTCACTGCTGCAGTTATGTGGAGAAATAAGTGGTGGTTCTATGATGGGCTCTCTGAAACAGACCAAACACGAATGACACCTATGAAAGAAGCTTACATGTCTGGACACAAAGGTTCTTATGTGATATATGTATTATTTTAGTTATTCATGCATGCATACATGTATGTTCTTTGCTTTGTGATCAATATATCAATAGTTAGTTAAATCATTATACTGTAAGTCATATCAGTAACACTTGAAATAATAAAGTATTATCATCTGCAGCTGGACTAGATCCTTTGCTCCTGCTCCTGCTCCTGTTTTTAGGTAGCAACTCCTGCTCCTGCTCCTGCTCCTGCTCCTGCTCCTGGTTTTAGCTACACCCAATCCCGTAGGAAATTTGGAATGGGGGTGCCAAGAATCCTAGGATATTTGGAACGGGGATGCCAATTATTGGGGGTGCCGATTATCCCTTGACACACGGCCGCTGCGTGTTCTGGACTGATTGTCACAGCAACCTTCTTTGGTCTACCGCGTTTGCAATCGAATTTACAGCACTTGGTACAATGTGTTCCTGCATCACACTTCGTCGCTAACTGATTTTCTATGTATTTCGCCTACAATGTAGATCGAACAACCAATGAATGCATTGGGCAATAACAATCGCGGATAACCTGTGATAACAATATGGGATCTAACGCATACATAATAAAATTTCCAGTACGCGGAATAAAATGTCACGCTTGCGTTGAAATGTGTGGCTGATTCCATGACCGATACAGTGCGTAAAGAAGTAATGTCGAGAGGATATTTCAGACTTCTACAATATCAAAAAAAATCTTGAAAAATTTAGCCACAGTCCGGGCACGAGTAAGACACATGCCACTACAATGTCGGAATCTTCTGTTCCAATGCGTATGAAAGTACAAGAATCTGTACAACGGCGATCGAGGCGCGCACGTTGTCAACAAGAACTTCAAATATCAGGAGAGCCATTTTGTGACGAGCGTGGAACTAACCGAAGGGTGAACGTGGCGTCGAAAAGATTCAAGCAAGACGATGAAGATTACAAGTAAGAAAACATGTAGCCAATTTTAAATAATACAGTGTGTTTATTATTCAATCTTCTTTCTGTAGTTGTGCAACAAGTGTTCACTTTCCTCCACACACCAAATGTCAGCTGTGTTGTAAGCCTTACAAAGAACCCAGAATTCTTCCATGTCTCCAGTCTTTCTGTGAGCAGTGTCTGCACAAGGAGATAGAGAGGTCTGGGACCAAGCAGAACATGGAGTGTCCAACGTGTCAGAGAAATATCACCATACCAGAGGGTGGAGTCAATGCTATACCTCGGAACCTTCATCTTGATTTTGAAGTGGAGGTGGCTGGGTACGTGTCCAAGATTGGCAGTGAAGGTGAAAAGTCATGTGATGCTTGCATTGAGGGATGTACAGGGCCTGCAGTGGTGTTCTGTTGCACATGTGCTCATTTTCTTTGCAAGCTGTGCCATGACAACCACAAGCGTAATAAGATATTGCAGCATCATCAGATAGTTGGTCTAGACAAGGAGTCACTGAAACTACTTCCATCCATAATGAAGTCAATTACAAAACGACTGTGTTCCCAACCTGATCATGAGAAAGAAGAGTTGCAGTTGTACTGTGAAACTTGCCAATTGCTCGTCTGCAGAGACTGTACCCTCGTTTTCCACAAGGACCACAGGATTGACGAGATGTGCAATATTGCAAAGGTCCATAAAGATGCCATGAGGGAAGCACTTGTGTGTGCTCAGGAAGTGACCTCAAAGCTACCCATGGCATTTGATGCCAATGACAAGATGGTAGAACAGGTTGGAACTTCCAGAGAGAATGCCATGCTGATCATAACCCAAGCCTTTGAACAGCTTCACCAAACTATTGAGGAAAGGAAGAAGGCACTGTTTTCAGAGGTAGAGGCCATTTCACTTTCCAAGACAAAAACTCTGATCCTCCAGAAGGAACAGTTGAAGAAGATGCAACTGAAGATGAAATTGATTGCTACACTGAGATGACCTCCCACATCCTCCAGACCCACACTAACCATGAGATAGTCGCACTTGGAAATCAGCTACCCACTGAACTGAAGTTGACCCTGAAGAAGGTCGAGAATGTGTTCCTCACTCCAAGTGAGCCTAGTGACATTCATGTGTTCCTGCATATGGATACTCTTATTAAGGATTGGATACTCTTATTAAGGATCTCTCCATATTTGGTCATGTAACGAGCTCACTTCTGTCTCCATCACAAAGCACATGGTCATCTGTGTCAGTGGCCAAGGTGAAGGGAATATATTGTGTTAAAGTGGAGAGCATGACCTCAAAGGGAGAGAGGTACCCATATGGTGTTCTACAGGTGAAGGCTGAGCTGCGACCCAAGTCACATGATGAAGCAGTTATCCCAGGTGAGGTGGAGGACCTTGGGGATGGTACCTACACCATCACCCTCACTCCTCAGACTGCTGGTCCTCACCAGCTCCTCATCACAATGGATGGTCAACAAGTACAGAAGAGTCCTTGTGACCTTTATGTGAGAAGGCAGTACAGCACTCTATGTAAACCAGAGCAAGTGATCAATTGTAGGGGTGGTCCATCAGGTATTGCCATCCATGACAGTGGAGACATCTATGTAGCCTGCATTGATGACAATTGTATCCATGTGTTTGACCAGGTTGGCCAGCAGAAGAGAACCATAGGTAAAAAAGGGAGTGGGGATGGTCAGTTCAGTGGTCCACGTAGCATATTCATCAAGGGAGATGTGATGTATGTTGCTGACAGTGACAATAATCGCATTCAGAAGCTGACAACAGGAGGACAGTTCCTTCAAATGTTTCGATCAGGTCAGGGACAGTTTGATTTTCCAATATCAGTTATTATTGACCAAAGAGATAGGTTGATTGTTGCTGATTACAACAATCACAGAGTAGTACTATTGGATGCAGCTGGCACCTGGATAAGGACCATAGATCGTAAAGTCCATTCTTTCGAGAACCCATATGGTCTTGCCTTGGATCCTCAAGGAAACATCCATGTTGCAGCCTTTAGTTCTAACACCATCAACGTCTTTTCACCTGAGGGGACCTATGTCAGATCATATGGGCATGTAAAGGGTCCATTTGGAATAGAGAATGATGAAGAAGGTTACAGTCTTGTTAACGAGAGAGATGGTAATTGTCTTTCCATCTTTGATCCTCAAGGAAATAAGGTCCACACAGTTAGTAATCTCAATATCCCTAGAGGTGTTATTTCTAGATCCTAAGAGTGGTAGTCTGGATGTAGCAAACTGTGGTGCTAACACTGTATTGAAGTATACTAGTGTGATGTGATTTCTATTATTACATCTTATATTGCGTGCATCCATATAATTCGATGCTCCGCCCCTTCTCTTTGCCCAGTCATGTAATCGGAATACGGGAATCAAGGAAAGAAAAAGTGCAAGCATCTTATTATTTTTTCAACCTTTATGTGCTTTTCGGCCATCTTGGCTACCGCCATCAAGTACACCACCAAACCAATCAGTGATTTTGTCTGTGATTGTTGAGCACAAGGTGTAGCTATAGTATCGAACAAAATGTAGTTCAGTTAATGCTTTGCTGATCTATGCAGCTAGTATTGCTAGCTAGCTTGAGGACTACATGCTGGTATTATACACGCCATACCTAATATGCTTGGACCAATCATTTCACCATCTAGCTGCTGGGGTGGGGCTCTGCTAGTGGGACATCAATACAGAACTTAGCAATTGGAATGCACGTTGACGCAAAGAGAAGAGCATTCAGTGAACTGGATGGGAACTTCATGTTGCAGGAAAACAATGTCAAATGTAAATACTGCTGGCATGACTGTTTGACTATGCAAAAGAGTACTATTGATGACTATTACATGAGTTACGTTACGTATTTCACCCTGAAAGCAGTGTAGAATGTGTACTCTTTGTACTAACAGTTGCAAAACAACTATGCCAGATAATAATTGTACTGTGTATTGTAGAAACAATTTCTCATACTAATGTGCAAAACACACACACACACACACACACACACACACACACACACACACACACACACACACACACACACACACACACACACACACACACACACACACACACACACACACACACACACACACACACACACACACACACACACACACACACACACACACACAAACACAAACACAAAACACAAATCATGCACACACAGAGTTCTGCCTGCTTCATCAGGACCTTGGTCCATGCATTGAGGAGTTTGACATGTTAGCTTACAACATATCCACCGGAGAACGCAACGTATTCACCTATGGAGGTTGTCTAGGCAATGATAATAGATTTATATAATTAGCTTAAGAAAGTGTTCCTGGACATGTGTATAATACACATCACTAAACTAACCAATAAAGGTATACAGTGGCAAGCATGCACGCACATAGATATGCGTATAACATCAGTGGATTTACTGACATTATCATTCCTGCCACATCCCTTTAATTCTTAATGACATACTTAAAACGCGCGACATTGACGCTTTTAGGATATATATTTAGGGTTTAGGGTTTAGGGTTTAGGGCCGCGCCGAAGGCGCGAGGGACCAGGTCAATTTGCACCCGGAATCCGAATCCGGTGTCAAAAAGCACCCGTCTTACACTAAAATTTTTTTAGCAATTTTTCGGCCGTCAACGACCACTGCACGAGGGCGCCTTCGGCGCCATATGAGGCGCCTTCTGCGCCATACTAAATAAACTAGACAGGAGGGAAGTACTTCTGGTACGTGACAATAGCTCTTGGCCTTGAACCCTAATCTCTGGTACAGTAGATTGTCCAAGGGCACATTAAAAAGGGTAATACTCTTTCCAAGTTAAGGTACGTTTGGATCAGATGGTACAACAGCGCGGCCATGTCGAAATAGTGATGTATAACTACAGGAAGGAGGCACCTTGACATAGAGGTTAATGAAGTCACATGCACCCTCCTGTACATGGCCACCTCAGTGAGGTTAGGGTACTTGAGACACTTAGCAGTTCCATGGTCAGAAGTGAGAGATGTGGGAATTGATGGCGAGAAGGTGGAGGGACTGGACCTGATGTGTTTTGTGTTTAGGGGAGTGGGCTACATCCATACATGCCCCCTTCTACCTCACTTTGGACACAGAGGTTGTACGGTGGACCATCATAAGAGCCAAGCCATTTAAACGAGCCTCTTTCATCGTCAATCTCATGTAATTCTTTAACCTTCTGAGACCACTAAACGATCGTTCTGCTTCATAACTTGTCAGGGGCCATACTGCCATGATGTGGAGGATTGTATAAATATTGGGAAACTGCACCTTGCTGCAAGCTTGTAGAGACAACAAGATTGTACTGAGTCGATTGGTTTCGTTAGTAATGGACCATAAAAGCTGTGATTTATATTATTTATAACATTGCAATTTCCAAATGCTTACCTGCCAAAGTTTGAGCTCTTGTGGTAATGACTTCCATAAAATATTTGAGATCATTGTGCTTAGGGATTGTTACAGCAGCAATATAGTAAAGCCAATGCTTGCAGTTTTAGTTCACAAAATCTGCAATTAATCATGCATATGAAGGGGGTAATGAAACATATTACTAAATCCATCATTTAAAAAAAAAGTGTATCTCGTTTAGAGATCTGGCTATACAAATGAAAAGTAATTATTGATTACCTATTCTCAAACTCAGACAGCAAATGGTCCAGAAATGGAATTGTGATGTTAATCCTATAGTACCCTTCAACAGTATCCTCTTGGTTGTGAGCATTGCTGCGATGCTGTTGACGTCCACAAATTTTTGGTTTTGATGGGTTAACATCAACAGAATGAGCAAGACTGCCCCATGTTTGGTATCATTCAAGCGTATCTGAATAATAGTATATCTAGCAGTTAATATTTCACATGAAAGATACATGTGGCAAATTTTACAATACCTTTTGTAACTGTGCTTTAACCACATGCATGTGGCTTATAGCCACATGCTATGTGTTGTTGCCTTCCTTGAAGGACAACACTTAGCTGTTTCATGTAGCCCATTATGTATCCCACAATGTAAAGGGTGATGATGAATTCAAATTTAGTCACTGCTGCAAGCAATGCTGTAGCATCCTTTGTTGTCTCAGCATTGAAACCTGTTGAACCACTAATAGTGGTAAGTGTATCAACAATCTGTAGGATTGATATATAGTTTAATGAAAATTGAAGGACATTAAATTATAACCTGGGAGTAGAGGTCAATGAAAACTTCATTAGCATCATGCCTTTCAACCCATCTGGTGCGGCAAAGTTCTTTTAACTTATACCTGCATCTTGACCTGCTTCATCACCATCTATAATGTCCATCAAAGCCTTCTCCAATTTTTGATGAAAACTTGAAGACCTGAAGAGTTTAAGCATAGATGTAATAATCAGTTTAGAAAAACGCAAGTACATGTACTGTACACGTACATGTATACATGCATTTCATGATCATGCAGTACATGTACCTGATCTGTTGTCCCTATTGTGTTTCGAATTAATGGTACTGTGCAAGATCCTACTGCCACCAAATTCAACTGGTGACTGGTACACCACCAATGCAGGGCCTTTCCATACATTCTTTGTCTGTTCCTATTTTTTGCGTCCAGATTTTCCCCACCCCTTTGCTATGTCTGCATTCCTCCTGATGGTTCACGGCATAAAATGACTGGCAGCTGCTTGGTTACTAACATAGTATGAAGGCTCCTCTTCGTCATTCTGTATGGATAATTCACTCATCTTGTCGTTAAGGCTAGTTCACAAATTGACGCAAGCACGTGCGACAATAACGCATCGCGTCGCTCCGCGTCGCAATACATCGCGCGTATTTGCGATATTCCGTTCACAATTTTACGTTAAATAATACGTTTACGTAAAATATAAACAGAATAATTTATTAATAATCATGAGCCTTTCCCTCGTGAGAGCTAACGCAAGAGCATTGCTCTCCCGTGCAAGGGTTCATTTGGAGGAGGGGGGTTGAGGTCAGTGATGCCGCGGTCAGCTATTATCGATCCGGTCACGTTCACGGCTAACCGTACCGGATCCACACGGTCACGTTGGCGGACGAACAGTGACCGTGTTTTACCAATACGGTCGGGGAGGGAGGGGGGGGGGGGGGGGGGGGGGGTGGACCTGTACCAGCCATGTTTCCTATTCAGACATTCCAAGTAAATACATTTCACTTTATTGGTAAATAAATACCAGATCCATCATAACGTTGTCCTCGGAGAAGATTGACATCCAGATTTAGTTCTACCAGTCGCTTCAGAATGGTTGATGCAATGTCTTCACCTGTTGTGTGGCCTGTAACATCGACAAAGCCGACAAAATCTTCTTGCACTGTGATGGTATCTAGGTGGAGGTACGAGAGTACTGTGCATTATAATATTTTTACATTGCACTTATACCTTCATCGTGATGATGGTGTTCCTCTTGACCTGGAAGATGGGAGTAACCCTGGCAATTTCATTGAACCGCTTAAATTTCAGATGTTGGCATTCTTTAAATTTATCATCGTACTGTACCATAAATAATACTTTGTATTGTGTTTTTATAAGGTGGTGATGATACACTGGCCTGTCATTTTACTGAGAGTCACAAAAATGCAACATACCAGTCTAAAACAACACAAAATGAGCTGATAACCATCATAGGGGAGCAGATTCTACACACCATTGTCAACAGATCATCTACCAATGGTGGCTTCTTTAGTGTCATTGCAGATGAGGACATGAACTCGAAGTGGAAGGCACTGTCGGCCACATAGAATAACTGCATGTGTCAATAATACTTCCAAGTATCTTCCTGTTGTTGGAAATAATTGCATTTTCATTGGAGCTCAGGAGATGATTAACTGGTGTCTAAAATAAATCCAAAGAAAGATTGCTGAAAATAATAGATAACATCCACTTACCTGCTTGCTGGTAAAGACTCTTTGCAAAGATAAGACTGAATCAGCACACATCTTGTGAGTTTCGTAGCCATAAGATGCTTTGCTGTCACATTTTGATGTTGAGGAAATGACCATTAAAGCGCTCTGTTGCATGCTTCCAGTCCTTGAATGGCTTGCTTACAAGCACTACATGCTCACTAGGACTGCATACAAATAGAACATAGTAGATGCAGTATGCTCCATTTAATGGAGTAAGCAAGTCCTGGATACCTGCTAAGCCAGCTGTGTAGGAAGCTCCTAAATTAAGAGCAAAATGCAATGCATAGCACAAAATAGCTTTTTAAGTTCAGCACCTCCTCTTAGTCCCTTGATTTGTTTCGTAGCTCACAACTGGAAACTTATGTGTTTCCCTTGGGACTGTGACCCGCATTAAAGCATCATATTTCTCATCATGGGACAACCTTTTCCCCACAAGGTTACCTACAACCAAAGCTGTGTATACATGTATGTATTATCTTCAGTTACTTCTACCAATGCAACATATGTTGACACATTAGCCTGACTTTCATCTAGGCTCTGTAGTGTTGATGATGTAGATGTTGACACTGTTGGCTGGCATGTAGGAGGAGGGTGCATCACTGTCAGCTTTTGAGCCTTATAGGCGTGTTGTGCTAAATCACAAGTCATGTATGCATCCATTTTGTGAAACATACATTGTACTAGTATTATTATCTTCATACACTTATACATACTAGTATTATTATTTTCATACACTTATACAATGTTTTTAAACTTTCTGTCCTTCCCTAGACAAACCGGTGGAACCTTCTTGCCCGATTATATTTATTTCTCAATATTTAAATCTAGGGCTATCACTTCAAATGGCTCCCCACTCCCCACGGCAGCCCACCCACCCACCCCCCACCCCGGCACCTCCTTACTACATTCCTGCTGGTGAAGAGATCTTTGTCTCTTTTCTATGTTTAGGAGGTTGCGGGCCTGCAATCAATCCCACCGATTCCGATTCCGGACACTCTGAGACATTCTCTTCGCCATTGCGTGTGATTAAACTATATTACTGAGCAATATTAAACTTAATATGATCACTGAGGAGCTATTATTATAAAAAGCGGCCCGCGAAGTTAGTAATCATATATACACAAGTAAATAAAAACCTTCTCTAACGAGAAAGTTGGTGGGCATATAGGATTGACAATGTTGGTGTAAAAAGCACGGAAACAAGTGTGACAGAAATGTTACTGGAAAATTGAAATAGGCCTATATTTAGCCCAGTCACATTTAGGCAGCGCACGCCTGAGAAAATGGGCTAAATATAGGCCTATTTCAATTTTCCAGTAACATTTCTGTCACACTTGTTTCCGTGCTTTTTACACCAACATTGTCAATCCTATATGCCCACCAACTTTCTCGTTAGAGAAGGTTTTTATTTACTTGTTTCATAAGTTTTTTTTTCTCCGTGTCAACGAAGCTTCATAACTGTAATGTGATGAGGAACGATGTGCAATGGACAAAATGTCTATACCTTACGAACGCTTTGTGCATTGCCCCGACCACAAGTTACTATATAACTTTAATAAATACGTATGTAAAATTAATG
Source organism: Ephydatia muelleri (assembly GCA_013339895.1). Lineage (NCBI taxonomy): Eukaryota > Metazoa > Porifera > Demospongiae > Spongillida > Spongillidae > Ephydatia > Ephydatia muelleri. Next base: position 11,554,499 of record JABACO010000004.1, read on the forward strand.
TTACAATAACAATAAAATTAATAGTGATAAGTGTAGTTGTTTTTGATAAAATAAACTTTTTTCAGGATCGGCCTTGTAGCTCTCGCGTACAGAGGCCTTCTTTTTTTCAGGGTCGGCCTTGTAGCGCTCTCGGGCTTTAGCCTTGTTCTCTTCTTGCTTTTGGAGGTATTCCGCTCGTTGCTTCGTTCTCTTCTTTCGATTACGCGAAGGCATTTTTAGAAAAAAAACTTCACTAGCCAAAATAAGTAACGACTAAACTGACACCAAAATAAATTTTGTGCCTGTTGGAGTATTTATACTGCCTAAAATTATCCATACTCCTGTATTTAGAACATAGTAATATACCCATACCGTATATAGTACTTTTTCGTTGTAGCTTCTTTATTACCTTAAGGGGCACCGCGCCGGTAAATTCTGAAGCGATTGGTACTATCGCCGTTCTTTAAAACCATTCCTAGCGTGAGTTATACTTGACGGAGAAGAAGACGACGACGACCAACAATTTTTTTGGGCGTGGGCACGAGAAACAGTTTCTTAGTTGGTCTAGAAGGGCATAGTTTTATGACATGAAACTAGCACCAAAACGTAGATCTTGGTGTTGTCGTTCGATTGCTGCAAAGAGAAAAGCTATCCGTTTCTTCGTTGTCCCTCGCGACGCAACTGAAAATTTTTAATGACATTCATGACTCCTCAATCAATCCTATATTGAACCTGCTGACGCAGGTTCAGATATGGGTCAGTTTCCGAGAAAATGAAAAGTGATATATATAAAAAGTTATAAAAATGCTTCACGTTTGAATCGCTAAAATTCCGTAAAGGTTTAAGCTATCAACTTCTGTTTCGAACACTTCTTGCCACACCACTTCTCTCTACGAAAATCGATTTTGGTGTCTTACCCTTGCTCCTTGCCGACGTTACAAGGCACAGTACCCCGAGGGGTTCAAAATCCAGGTAGCTCCCTGCAGGAATGTCCAAATCACTTCAAAATCGATATGCACGTAAACGAGTCCTGTCACTATTGATTTCTGCAGATCGTTGATTTTTACCTTATCCGTTATGGAGATACAGCAATGCAAAGTAAAGTCCACGTTTCCCGCTCGAATCGCGCCTTTCTCAGTCCCACTCGGGAGATTGGAAGCGGTTCAAAGACTGAGAAAGGCGCGATTCGAGCGGGAAACGTGGATTTTGAACCCCTCGGGGTACTGTGCCTTGTAACGTCGGCAAGGAGCAAGGGTAAGACACCAAAATCGAATTTCGTAGAGAGAAGTGGTGTGGCAAAAAGTGTTCGAGGAAGTTGATAGCTTAAACCTTTACGGAGTTTTAGCGATTCAAACGTGAAGCATTTTTATAACTTTATATATATATAGCCACTTTTCATTTTCTCGGAAACAGACCCATATATATGGGGGGGGGGGGGGGGGGGGGGGGGGGGGAGAGGGGTACGTGCCCCGAGTGCCCCCCCCCTGGATCCGCCGCTGACGGACATGTTTGCTTACAGCCATTGACTAAGACTGCAACATATTCATCATTCATCCACTAAGGTTGTGTAGGCAAAATAAACTGAATGTACAGTGGCAAACACACACGTATTTCGCATAGATGGATTAACTGAAGACTGCTTCTGATGTAGTGACAAGGTCCTGAGGGGTTTACTGACGTATGCTACATCACTGTCTAAACCTCATCTGATATAGTAGATGACAATGTGTTGTTATGAAATTGCTTATCACAAAATAGCTATTAGCTTTGAACCTAAACTGTTATACTACACCACCACCTTTGTAGGACCTTTTATTACACATGAAGATTTCCAAGGCACGTCTGGAGCCATGCCTGCCAATGTGAAATAGTGATTGACCACCAACAAGGATATGTAGCACCTACTAGCAGCTCCCTATGTATGGCCAACACAGTGAAGTCCGAAGTAGTGGGAGACAAGGGGTTAATGACTTGAAGGTATGCACCTAGGAAAGTGGTCTGTCATGTGACATGGCTGCTTTTAATTTGATATCATGAATCTTTATTAATGAAACCCACTAGTGTATAAAAACAGTTCTCATTGCTGACAATAAGCATCCACCATGGCATGCAGGCTGATAGACTGCCCCGATGGATTAGTGTGCACTGAATGATATACGAGAAGGTTTGTTCAGCATTTTACAACAGCAGTTTGTCCAGGTTTCTTCAGTTTACTATCAAACACAGAAGATAAATGGTCTAATATCTTATAAATGAGTTTCAATTAAGTTCTTACATTGTTCCACGGCTGGTTGATAAATCTGCAAGGGAAAAATGTGTTTCATTTCATGTGATAACTTGCAAGCCGCTTTTCGGGGTGTTTTTGTATTGTGTAACAGCAGATGACGCACTTACGTATAGTGTCCGGATTACGGAATATCGCAATTCAGGGGTGTAACAAGCGCATTGTCAACGTAAGTTTTTTGCGACCTAGAGATAGTGTCCTGTTTATCGAGGTATCCGTATTTCAGGGAGTCCGCATTTCGGGGTTCCACTGTATAACAAATTTGTTTACAATTGAATTTGAAAAATAAGCAATATGTCCGCCTACATGTATGTATGGACCATTTCTGGATACGCCGCTTATATTTTTCGAGGTCAATTGCTTCAACGATGAGGAGGGTACGATGTTGCTTTTTAATTAGTTTCTACGTTACTACATGAGTTCGCTGATACTCTTTTAATTAATGCTTTGAATATGCACGTAAATTGAGATTGAGTTGAATAAATTATGGTAGACGAATGTCACATATTTATTTCTTTTCTTAAAGATGGCAATGCAAGTGTCTCATACGAGGTGATATGCTAAGATAGTGACCTTGCAATGTGGTTTTCATCTTTGCTACAAAGTCTTGATCCTAAATATGTACTCAGTACCCTCCAGTGAATACTTTCTCATATTCCAAAACCTGTAGGGAAACAACCATGCTCGTTTTGCCTGATAACATTGGACCAGTTATTGATAGTAGGGGTTCTTGTGTCCTCCATTCCTTGGACTCCATTGTACTTGATCACAGAAGTTTCATGGAAGCTGGAGGTGATTTGAAAAGAGCAAAGCGAGTGCTGTTCTCAAGTGGGCTTATGTATTCACATACGACTTGCATCAGAGAGTCCATACATCTTACTAAGAAACTCAAGGTTACAATTTCAGAGTCTAGCTCAATTGAATAGAATTAATTCTCTTCAGTTCTCTTCAGTTGTATCAAGCATCCAGTGCACCACCTTACTGACTATTGCATCTCTTGCTTCCTCACTTGACTGCAACAATTTCGATCATGCTCAATGGCCGCATTGATGCTTTTTTTACATGATGCAGATAAGTACCAATGCGTCATGCTGCAACAGTTGCACCATTCTACAGGCAGGCTTTAATGAGTGCACATTCCAGACGTCTGACGTGAAGACATGTAACAACATGGACCATGCATATATGGTACCAGCCAAATGACTTACTCTATCAGACAGGTGGCACACACGAACCTGGTTGCCGCAACACACCAAAGCAAATAGGACACTGCAGCTCCTCAATGACGCATAGCAGCTGTGCATGTGGTATAGCTAGTATTATTCTTTGAAGCATTACTGATTTTATGTGCTTCACAATTTCGCTGGAGTACTCCCCATACCAGACTTTCGGTGTTTAAAATGGCTTATGACCATTGCAACCCCTATAAGCTGATAAGCTGATAAGCAAGCCATGAAAACCTACTGGCATCTCTCCACGGAATGACTAAACCAGTCCACTGAGCACTTGTAAGGTGTCTACTTTTGAGCAGCATTAATCCTGGGGGGTGGATCTCAGGGCTATCCTTCTTGTGTCGATATGAAAGGCTTGCAAAATCTCCTCAATTACCTGTCATCTCATTAACTAGACTGTAACTACCATCAATAAGTATTCCAGATGGACTCTTTACATCCCCATATGATCTGACATAGGTCTCCTCAGGTGTGAAGACTTTGACAGTGTTTGAAACATAGGCTGCAACATGGATGTTTCCTTGAGGATCCAAGGCAAGGCCTTATGGACGCTGAAAAGCATGACTACCAGAGACATTACCATTTATGGTCAACAGCCAGGTGCCAGCTTGATCCAACATTACTACTCTGTGATTGCTGCAATCAGAAACAATCAACCTATCTCTTTGGTCAACAATAACAGAAATTGGACTACTAAACTGTCCCTGACCTGATCCATGTTGGCCAAACTTTTGCAGGAATTGTCCACCTGTTGTCAGTTTCGAAATACGATTATTGTCACGATCAGCAACATACATCACATCTCTTTTGAATAAGCCTTGCGGATGATTGAACTGCATCACCACTCCCACCACTACCTATGGTTCTCTTCTGCTGGCCAGCTTGGTCAAATACATGAATACTGTTGTCTCTGAAACAGGATACATAGATGTCTCCACTGTCATGGATGGCAATATCTGTTGAACCATTACTGCAATTGATAAGAATCTCTGGCCTACATAGCGTGCTGTACTCCCTTCTCACATCAAGGTCACAAGGGCTTTTCTGTACACGTTGACCATCCATTGTGATGAGGAGCTGGTGAGGACCAGCAGTCTGAGAGGTGAGGGTGATGGTGTAGGTACCATCCCCATGGTCCTCCACCTTTCCTGGGGTAACTGCTCCATCACGTGACTTGGGCTTCAGCTTAGCCTTCACCTGTAGACCACCATATGGGTACCTCTCTCCCTTTGAGGTCATGATCTCCACTTTAACACAATACATTTCCTTCACTTTGGCCACTGACACAGAAGACCATGTGCTTTGTGATGGAGATGGAGGTGAGGCCATTACTTGACCAAATATGGAGAGTTCCTTAATAAGAGAATCAGTGTATAGGGTCACATGTATGTCACTAGACTGCTTTGGAGTGAGGGACACATTATCAGCCTTCTTCAGGATGGCCTTCAGTTCAGTGGGTAGCAGATCTCCAAGTTCTACGACCTCGTGATCAGTGTGGGTCTGGAGGGTGTGGGAGGTCATCTCAGTGTAGTGACCAATCTCATCTTGCATCTTCATTAACTGTTCCTTTTGGAGGGTCAGAGCTGTTGTCTTAGAGAGTGAAATGGCTTCCAAGTCTGTTAACAGTGCCTTCTTCCTTTGCTCCAACGTTTCCAACAGTAGTCTAAAGGCATGTTTGATGGCCAATTCAGCTTCTTGTTTGGAAGTCTCCATTTGCTGTGTCATTTTGTTATTTGTATCAATGGCTGCAGCTAGTATTGATGTATCTTTCGTGCACACTTAAGAGCCCTTCTCATTTCATCATGGTGAGTCTCTGCAACAGTGGACAGCTCAGTAAAATTGTGGTCTTTGTGACTTGATATGATGCAGTCTCGACAGACAGAAGAGTTGCAGGACTTACAATAGAAATCCAACTCCTGCTTCTTGTGTTTCAGGTGAGTGCAGTAAAGTTCAGCTGGTTTCATAATAGTTGGTAGCAGTGTGGCTGATTCCTTGCCCAGTCCAACCACACTGTGTGCAAACAATTGTGGAACATATTTGTGGCAGTCTTGCCCGACATGAACAACAGAACGCAACTGCATGGTTGGAGCATCCATTTACGCAGAATGTGCAGGATACCGCATAATCGCTGAGAAATTTTGACATGTACTCAGCAAGCAATCTCCACCTCATGTCCAAGATGGAGGTTCATCACAGCCATCTCATGAATGAGATGTATAGGAACCAATCCATGGGCCATATCTTGTTGAGCTGGTGAGGGGGTAGGGCCTGCAGTGTTCTGCTGATTCAAACATGCGTCTGGTCCTGGTGACCTTGCATGAGGACCGACAGTACCATGTTCTGGTTATTAGATCATGTGAGATGTTCAGTTATCCTCAACAAATAACTTCCATTTCGAACCCATATTGTAGCTGCTGCCTCCTATATATATGCGCTGTGCAGAGTGGAAATAATATCGTGAGGCTGCTGCACTTACAAATATGATCTCCTTTCGGATTTTTGTCTTGGCAGTCGGCAGTTAGAACTGGTACAGACTGTAAAAACCCCGTAACAGAGCAGTAATCGTACTCGTTACGGTATGTTATCGGTTTGTAGCGTATTGTAATTACAAGCTGTTCCTATTTCACAGCAAAAAAAAAAAGGCGTAAATCATATTTTGATTTCACAAGTGATCTGTTTTTTCATATCTGTACCAAAATGTTAACAGTTTTGATACAGATATGAAAAAACAGATCACTTGTGGAATCAAAATATGATTTGCATCTTTTTTTTTTGCTGTGAATTTGGCATTCGAGTCCGTTCCATACTTTAAATTATTACGGTCCTGAATCAATCCCGAAATCGGCCGTGACTCGGAATGTAAAAACCTAACGGTTCCGTATCAGGGTGAATTTTTTTTGTTGTTTACCACTTTGCAGTGATTTTTGTTTGTGTACCTTTCGCGCGTGCGTGTACGATAGGTCAATGTTTTAGTCCGGGAACGAGGCGCAGAGACCCTGTGGTGCTTGTTGTGTTGTTTTTCACCTAGCACGAAAAGATAGTGCCAGAAATCCATCTATTGGATCGAAATGAGAATAAATATACCTTTTTTGAGCCAAGAGTACACACTAGAAAAAAGTGTACTTTTTCCCGGGACGCTCTTACCTTGCAAATTCTAACTGATGCAGTGTCGGAATGGAAGCTCACAAGAAGCTAGTAACAGCACCAAACATTGTGTAGAGTGTTGAACTGTAATCTATTTTTGAGAAACAGCTTTTCCGACTAATTTTCCAAAATCTGAGTTTGACAAATAAGCGTAAAAAGTACTCGATTTTCACGGAACCAGTGTTAAAATTCAATAAAAATAAATAATAATAAAACGCAAGATGACCGTCTAGGTATGGGCCAATTCTGGATATGATATCTCGCGCGATATTTCATACTTCGATATATATATCGCCGATACCGGCATAAGAGCATATCGACGTTATCGGCGGCAGCACTGCTTTTGTATCGCGTATATTGCAATCGAATAGCTTCGTGTTGACGAGCTGACTTGGGAACAGGAAAAAAATATTTCAATTCAACAAAGAACCTTTACAACGAGCATTCACCGTCATATGTAGACTGGCAGAAATAGAACTTGAATAACTTTATTTTCTATTCACCGCGCCGCTGGTAGACATATGTACCCCAGGCCCTGGCATGACGTCCAGGATTTTGGACGTTGACGTTGTGTAGGAATCGCTCATTAGTTGAGGCGCTAAGTGCGATGATTTGGAATCGAGGCTGTATCTCCATGCAGGTATGCAGGATACAAGAAGCATTGGCCCTGCTAAGACTACCAGCCATGACGTGGGTCATCTCCTAGTTTTGGTTTCTTTTTCTTTATGTGCTCTGATGCTGGGAGTGTTTGTAGCTTCATGCACGTATGAAGGGTTCAAGGAGTCTTATTATTAGAATCTGTGAAGACATGTAGCAACTGTTTCTGGGCTCTATCCTATATTTTTAATTAACAGCCTAGAATTCGGGAATGCCGCTTTACCTTGACTCGTGCAGGTATATAAGATCCAGTTATGTTTATTTAATTACAAATGATTTTCACTACACCTCCTAGCTTGTTTCTGAATGCTAATGAAATGATTATTAAATCAAATCACCTGTTTGGACATCCTTGTGCATCTCTATGTCCCCAACTATAGCCACATGGGGCTGCAACTCCCCTTCTTTACCCAACTATAGTCACATGGGGCTGCAACTCCCCTTCTTTACCCAACTATAGTCACATGGGGCTGCAACTCCCCTTCTTTACCCAACTATAGTCACATGGGGCTGCAACTCCCCTTCTTTACCCAACTATAGTCACATGGGGCTGCAACTCAATCTTGTCAGCTAAATTAAACTGATAACAAGTGTTGCTTGGAAATTAATGAACATATTTAACGACCATGCACTATGCATGTGCATGTAATAACTCTGCTTATAACTGGTTAGTCTTAATCTGGGCGACAAATGATCGGAGCTGAAGAGGGTTAAGTGCAACAGTGACATCATCACCTTTAAAATTTTCGTGAACCTGAGAAAGAGGGAGGAGTTAACCACACCCCCACTGCACACGGTTAGTGGCCACACCTCCTGGTAGTCGGGAGTTGTCTCCTGGATGGCCAGGATGTCCCACAGCTTAAAGAAGGCCCCTACATCCACAGACTGTGGTTGCAGCCCACCATTGATGATCCTATCACAAAGGACCAGCCGCAATGATGGTGTGCTCTTATTGGCCCTGCACTCACCTGAAGGCCACCTCAAAGACATCTTGGTGGACATCCAGCAGGTCCAGACCCAAAACATGCACATCCTGTGGAGAGACCATGTGATGGTGATGGTGATGTGTGGTATGAGCAGGTGGTGCATGCACATGCATGCCATGATAGTCTGCAGCTAAAATTAATATTTATATCACAAATGTACACATCCTCCTTTGAACTTTGAAAGAAAAGGAAAAGTAGGGGTCTGGGGTGGGAGGATCTATTTGGAAGGTGGGAGGAGGACTAGGTGGGAGGGGCTGGTGGGAGGGGATACGTGCCTGTGGCAAGCTCTGCAAAGGGGACCAGGCAGTCATACATCCACTGCTCCATTCTTCACTGGAATTCAGTACAGCAAAGTGAAGTGTGGGAGGAGAGGTGAAGGACATGCTGGTTGCCATGGTGATTGGCTGAGCCATCCCTGTTGGTAACACAATGCTTGGAAGCTATGTAGCAAAAGCTCCACCCATAACTCCGCCTACCAGATGACACAAAGCCCAACAAGACAGAATCAGTCATAACAGAGTCATCATCTCCACGAGGATCAAACAAAATAGGCAACCTCCTGAGAAGACATGATACAAATGAATACACACACACACATAAACACACCTGTGCAACATGATTTCCATTATGCCTCCATGAGCTGTGACACCCATTGGCCGTCTTGCCAATACAGAGAATGTGGTCTGGGGACTAGCTCCATCAAAATGAGCCCCTCCCACTAGTGGGTATGTATTGCCTTGAAGCAGAATACTTGAGTTGTAAGTCCTTCTCTGTGAGATGTCATGGCACAATGAAAGAAGAGTATAACTTCATACTGTGCCCGCTCTCTGATAAATACATGTATTTAAAATTAATATATGAGAGTAGCACTGGGGATGAGAATGAAAGAAGTGCAATAAGGAAATGGATTGTGATGAACTAAATACATATGCAATGAGAGAGACATTAACAGACTATTCCCTTGAGGTCGAGATCAACTACCATTTCGGGAAATTCATGCACGCAAACAAACTAAATCAATACTTGTAGCACGGCCACCCACCATAGGATAGATCCCATTGCTGTATGTGATAAAAGAATCAGTGGACAGGTCTGTTCTGAAAGACGAAGTGAAGGAGGAGGCGTTGTCTGATGGGAGGGGCCCAATACTGTGAGCACAGAGTGCATAGAAGAAAAGGAGAAGAGGAAGGGGAGGAGGAAAGGGGAGGAGTAAGCAGTGTTGACATACACACAGTACTTGTAGTGAGATAGAGCGCATTACGCAAATCAATAAATGCATCAGGTAAATTGACTAACTTTGTCTGCCACTCCACAAAGTTGGAGTATTGATCAGTGAAGTCTGAGCTAAGTGGTTTGAAGAGCCGAATGGAATTGTTGAGATACTAAATGTCACCAGGGGATGACGGAGGGTGAACCATTTTGATCACAAATGCATTCAATTACTAACTGAGTTGAGAGTTTGTGTCACTTCCCAGACCAGAGGACCATTGGCTGTGAGGGTGGTGTGTAGTTTCTGTGGATTGTGTGCATCATTAATATACATATCCAAGTGTAACCCTTCACTTGCCTTAGGGGTGAGTACTAAGGTATCTTCCAATCGGGGAACAAAAGTGTACACATTTGTTCCGTCACACACATTGAAGTCCAGAAAAGCCTTCCTCTCCACATATTGAATATATTCCTGTTCAACTGAGTGGCTGCCATTGGAGGTGGGGCTACTCCACCCAACAAGATGATTGGTGGCATTGAAGTTCAGTTCAATGGCACCATTGGAGATACTGAATTGAGCTAAGTCTGATTGGTGAAGAGGTGTGTGTATCAATGTTAAGTTAATGATACAAACAGCTACATCACTGGATACTCAATCACATAATGGCTGCTAGTAGATAGCAGGCCATCCCCTTAGCTCACCATTGGCCCACCATTGGCCCACCATTGGTCCACTCTAGCCCACCATTGGCCCACTCTAGCCCACCATGGGCCCACTCTAGCGCACCATTGGCCCACTCTAGCCCACCATTGGCCCACTCTAGTCCACCATTGGCCCACTCTAGCTCACCATTGGCCCACTCTAGTCCACCATTAGCCCACTCTAGCCCACCATTGGCCCACTCTAGCCCACCATGGGCCCACTCTAGCCCACCATGGGCCCACTCTAGCTCACCATTGGCCCACTCTAGTCCACCATTGGCCCACTCTAGCCCACCATTGGCCCACTCTAGCCCACCATGGGCCCACTCTAGCCCACCATGGGCTCACCTCCAACAGGCTTCTGTTCCTCACAGCTGGCCTTCTTCATGTAGTACACCTGCATACCCCCTGCAGAGGCTTGCACCACAAAGTACACCATTGACCCTACCACTTGTGACCCCACAGTAGCCATCTTGGCATCCAACACCTAGGTCACCATGGTTACAGTGCTGCTGGTAGATGGGCCTCTAGCCTATACCTACCTGCACACACACACCCTGAGGGAGCTGCACAGACACATAGGAGAGCCTATACAGAAGACATGGAATGTAGCTGCATGTGTGCTCATAGCATGCTGTGAGCATCCCTCACATATCATGGGGCAGAGTGTTCTGCACCACCACCACAGCTATGTTGGCCTCTGTTAGACCACTGAGGACAGAGACACTATCCGAACTGAGAGTGTATGTGACAGGACTAGCACTACACAAGATGGCTGCCTGTGGAGGGAGAGAGGGAGTGAGGAAGGAGGAACATAGGGGGAGAGGGAGGGAGGAAGACAATGGAGAGGGAAGGAGTGAGGGAGGGAAGGAGAGAAAACCATATATTTAACCTGGTATGTGTGTAACAAGGGAAAGCTATGCTAGAAGATGGAAAGGAGAGGAAGAAGTCTTACCTGCATGAAAGAAGTACCTTCATCCCCGGCAGTCAGAGCTTTCCCAAGCCTAACATTGTAATCATTGTAGCTCTCTGTGAAGCTGGTACCGGTGATGGCATCATGATGCTGCATTATAGCAGAGGTGTTCTTGGCTAGGACCAAGGCCTCCTCTACATTGCCATTGCCCAAAAACAAAGACAATGCTCGAATTGTTTCCAGTGCTCTCAGAGATGCATCCTGTACCCCTGAGAGAAGCTTCTGTGCTGGTTTGGAGGTGTAGAAACCAGACCAGAAGGAGTCAGCTACTCCACATGGGTTGCTACTAGCAAAACACAGTGTAGCCTCACATGGTGAGCATGCAATGTATGGCAGGAAGTCTCCTCCACGTGAGGGAAACGTAACACCTGCACTCAACACCGCGTCCATGTACTCACTCAGTGTGGAATATCTTATGGTAAGTCCATATGCTGTGCTGTTGCTATTGATAGCATCAACAATCTCATCCATTGATGCAAAATCTTTAGTGGCATTTTGGAAGGCAAAATCGTTTCCAAATGGCACTAGGACATGATCTGTCATGTACCAACCTAGCTTCTCCTTGCAAATAGCCACCAGCATGGCTACTTTCACTTCCAAGCTAAGGAAGGCTGGAAGGGCAGGTGTGGAGTAAGATGTGTCCAGCACGTGCGTGAAAATCTCTTGTCCAGAGAAGGGGCTTCGCCACATGAACTCCAAGCTTTTGTCAGCCCTCATTTGCTGTTTGACAGAGTCCGGGACCCTGTTGAGAATGATGGAGGTGTAGCCGAGAAGCGAGTATAGCTCCGCCATAAAGATGGAGTGTCCGAAAGGGTCAATGTGCCATTCGTGTCTCGGCCTTACATTCAAAGTTTCGTTTAAGAACTGCAAGCCGAGGGTCATCTGGTTCAACGTGGCGTACACGCTGGTATCGGCCTCGTCATGCATCACCCAACCCCCTCCGATAAACTCCAGCTGACCCTTCTCCACCAGTGTCGTCACCAACTGACGCTCCTCCTGCGAGGCTTGGGCCCACCACACAGAGAAGTAGGACACCTCCTCCCACACAAATCTCCGGTCCTGTCTCTGTTGCAGGGCGACAAGCATGGAGTCGAGAGTGTATTGGACTTCCGAGTGGTAGTAGTCGTCGAATGATTTCTGGTAGCCCGCATCGCAATGGCTGTGTGGCACCAGATGCACCACGGGCAGGCTCGAGGCGCTACGAATGAGCGTCGCTCCGAGACACAAAGCGAGCAACGCCAAAACCATGTCTGCAGAAATGGGGCGTTGCTTCGGAGCCTAATTAGTGCGATGTCACGTGGTTGCAATGTTTTTTGAACCACCTGAGGTCTGCCTAGATCAAGTGCACTTAAAAGTTACATTGTAAATACATGCGACTGCTCCACACCGTCACAAAAACTGCGTATCATATATTGTTAATAGTGCAGGAGGGGTAACCCCCCACCTATTCTCATGCTTTCAGGCTCAGCAGCACAAGCGTTGGTATTAGAAAGCGCAAATCCCATGCATGTTACTGTTAGCATAGCCATAGATTATATAGACTACCGTTAGAGAGTTATGCATGTATGTAGTACATGTATAGTTTAACATTTCAATTTCCACGCTTGCCAATGTATTAAATACAAATTGCCATGGTTAGGGCGTCAAGCTTGTGTCTGAGGGGATCCAAGGTAAAGTGGAGTGGACAAGCCTGATGGATGCACCACATGGCAGCTTTAGTTTTTAGGCCCGAAATTATGGATGTGTCTAGCGAATAGTGTTCTTGTTCACACGGAGCTACTTTTGTAATAGTTTTTTAATGCTACGCGCGGGTCCTCTTTCCGCACCCACCCACCCCCTTCGGAGACCAACGCCCCTCTTGTCTCACTCTAATTAACTTTTAATAAGTGTGCCCCTCCCATTAATAAATTCCTGGATTCGCCAAAGTGTTCAGCACCAATGATTTTTCGTTTGCCAATCCACTTTTATGTTATTTGTTGGCGTGTTATTGTGTTTGTTTCATTAATGAAATACAAATTACAGCCGATTGAAATCGTGAATGTAGGCAAAGCGTCCATTTTATTTTGTTGTTGTTGAATTGGGAGAGATGCAGCAGCAGGTAACCTTTGTGTGATAACCTTTTGGCATACTTATTTATTTGGGGGCTTAACAAATATTCAAAGAGCCATTGATGTTTCAAGATCACGAAAATAGCTACACATATTTTAATTGCTATATCACACAGTGTTAGCACTACCATATGCTTTGTGATGGAGATGGAGACGAGTCCATTACATGCGTGACCAAATATGGAGAGATCCTTAATAAGTGTGTAGGGGAATCATGTGTCTCACTAGACTGATTTGGGGTGAGAAACACATTCTCAACCCTTTGCAGTCTGGCCTTGAGTGCCTTTAGTTCGGTAGGTAGCAGATCTCCAAGTGCTACCATCTCGTGGTCAGTGTGGGTCTGGAGGATGTGGGAGGCCATCTCAGTGTAGCGACCAATCTCATCTTGCATCTTCTTCAACTGTTTCTTCTGGAGGGTCAGAGCTGTTGTCTAGGAAATTGAAATGGCCTCCATATCTGTCAACAATGTGCCTCCCTAATGGCTTGTCTGTGGACCTTTGCAATATTGCACACCTCAGCAATCCTGTGGTCCTTGTGGAGGATGAGGGTACAGTCTCTGCAAGTCAGTAATTGGCATGTCTCATACATAAATTTTCAATTCTTCATTTGGATTGGGAACAGAAACATTCAGTTCATTTAGTAGATGGAAGTTTTAGTGACTCCTCACCAAATTCAACAGTTGGATGATTGGACAGTTTTTGACTGTATTTATGGTCCTCATGGCAGTAGGAACACAGCAGCTCATGACATGTGCAACAGAACACCACTGCAGGCCATGTGCTTCCATCAATGCAAGCATCATATGACTTTTCACCATCACTGCCAATCTTGGACATGTACCCAGCCACTGGACATTCTGAGGTAATGCATTCACTCCAATTGGACACTTCTCTGACAGGTACATGTAGGACAGTCCATGTTCTGCTTGGTACCGGACCTCTCTAGACTCTGCCCACAGAAAGGTAAGAGTGGAGGCATGGAAGTGTTCTGGGTTCTTTTTAGGGCTTAGAACACAGCTGACATGTGATGTGTGGAGGTACTTGAGAGCAATAGAAAGATGTAAACATAAAATATATTAAAATAACAGTCATAAATAATTGCACACTTTAGGAGATTACCCATGCATTTTCAATTTGTTTATTTCTTTCATGCATGCATCCTGTGAACAGGCCTGTTGCAACGTCCACTCCTTCCCGCCTCCCAGTCAGTTTACGAAAATCAGCCCAAGTCGCTGTTCTGTCTATGTGTACAATACCATGCAGAAGCAACTTGCACGCGCGTACAGTATATCACTATATGCGAGTTTCATGCGTATCACGGGGATCTTGAACCATAGCCGCCATCACTTGCACGAGTCTTGAATGCAACACTTACTGTCAAGTGGTGGTGATGATCGTTATTCCGCACGGATGGCCGGTTACATAACGGGCCACCCGTTACGTAACCGGTCGTCCGGTTGCGTAACCGGTCGGCCCGAGGTTACGTATGCTTACACAATAACGATAACTAAATCAATTCAATGCTTAACGAAGTCAGTGCAATGATAAATACGGAATTATTTTTGTATAAAGTCAAGTGCATGAAGAGCAAAACCACCACTAGTCTTTGGAAGGAAGCATGAGTAGATCAGCCACTCTAAATGGCACCATCTTTGACATGCGCCACATTGCACCATATCTCCGTAGGTATCCGGCATCATATAGGTGCAGAACACTTCTATTTTCACTTCAAAATAACTCTCTGCTCTTGTTCTTGCTTTCTTATCAACAGTAGGGAATGGTGTTAGTTTTTTTGCTTTGAAACACTCCAGACGATGGTTTCTAACTTTACTTTGATTAAATTTAATATCTCCTACACACTGGCCAAGTGCAGCACGTAACGCTAAGGCAATTGCAAATACACGCAGTCATTGCTACCACGTTGCCTTTGGACTCATTTTGTTTTTCATTGCTTTCCTCAATCAAGCTTGTTCTGTATACTTGACATTGATGAGTTAAAGCAGATGATAAATGACCATTGTACTTACGGCAATCATGCACAATACCTTTACCACCTAGGCTAGAAGATGTTACCCAATGTGAGTCAGAAACAAGATGTATTTGAATGGCTCTGCCTTTAGTAGGAATGAATCCATCAATCTGCACCAATAATGTACTTTGCCATCCATCAATATGTGAAAACTGACGCTTAAGAATTTCTTGTGCAAGGGACATGTACTGATCTGTAAGCCAGTCTCCAGTTTCAATGATTTTTCTCATCTCAGCAGAAAAACAGACTCCACACTTGTTCTGCAGAGGGAAAAAGATATACTGTCATGCAATGCTATTGAAAGAAATGTACTTGATCACATGCGCAAAACTAAGATATTTCATTTTTTTGCTCACCCCTGCAACATGAGCTCCAGTACTCACTGGTACTATACCATTCTGTGGTGCATCAACATCAATATCAGACTCATCACAAATGATACTGCAGACTGATGAATCTACAATATCACTTTGTAAAGAGGTTTTAATGCTCAGCTCCTTTAGTCTTCAGATCATTACTGATTTTATCCTCTTTACTGTCACAAATTGATTCATGGTGGTAATGATTACTACATTCTATGTTGTTTTGTGCACAACTGCAGTGTTTTGTGTTGCATCTCCCTGACTTGCCAGTGCCAAGGAGCCTGCAACGTTGCTGCTTCTCTTAAGGATAATGCTGGCATTGTTCTCCAGCCCTCTACTGCAAACTTAAAGGAACCAGTAGATCCCCAACGCCATATTCAGCACTCCTACCTTAGAGCAAAGACGATACATGATAGAAGCCTTGCCCACTATTTCTACAATGATGCATGGCAAGCATTTTAGGTCAGTTTTAGCTTGATCAATGTGCAGTATTTGAATGCTGACATTATCTCCTACTGCAAACTGTTGAATGTGATGCCCATCGTGCTTGGAATACTTTAGCCCATCTTTTCTATAGCCTTTAAGTATGCAGCATCTGCCTTCTTATGTGTCTCCAGATGTTTCTTTTGAGTAGATAGGAATGTAGGCAATGATGTCTCTGAATGTGTTTCTTCAAGCCCAGTTGGGTCACTGCTATTCTCAACATCTTCAGCAAGCTCCTCCTGAGCGTTAGCTGCAATATCCTCCAACACAGTGCCATTTCCCTGAAATGTACAATAAAGAGTTTTTTTAAATTATGTGTATACATGAGCTGCTGCCTTGCCTGCAGCTGCATACTTATTTCACACTTCAGTAGCTTATTCTTCTCTCCTTCATTTATATGTTTCCTGTTTCGGATCTTCAGTACTCACTATAGAACTTGGTTCATCACCATTGCACTCTTTCTCTTCCATGGCAACTTCATCATCAGCTTTGTAAATCACAGCATCCTTTTCAACAAGTTGTTCTTCATCGATCATACCCTTTAACCGTGGTTCAGGGATTTTGAGAGACCTTGGGGGCTGGCCAAATACAAGCTCATATGGCATTTGTTTGGCTGTTTGAGCATTCATGGTTTTTTGTATAGTGTATAACAAAGAAACCCTGTAACAAACAAAAATTTACACTTACAAACAATATGATATGTAGTATGCTTGGAAGGCCCATAACTGGGAATACCTATTTCTCCAATGCCTCAGCTACATCATGAGCACCTTTACTGACCAAGGGAAATGCCAAATTGAACTTGGACCAGTGATCAAAAATGTGCAAAATCCACTTGAAATCCTAATCTGGAAGATGGTGAATGTCATTGAGATCAATCTGTAAGTGGGCAGATAGAACTGTTAACAGTCATAGTTAGCAGCAAACACAAGCCCTATACAGTTTATCACCTTAATTTGATATGAAGCCTTATACACTGCTATACCTTGTTGAGGTTTGGGTACATGCCAATGTTATACAAGGCAGTTCCACTGGCTGAATAGACTAGATTCCCGTATGGAACACTTCAGCTCATCCAGGATGGATGAGTTGTAGTCATCTAAGTGGTCTAACATTGCAGATGTCAGGTAGTCAGGTAAGCATAATGAAAGGGGTTCAGTAGATTTAATACATTCTTAGTGCTGTGCCTGGTGGTTGACCTCTACAAGATGTTTTTTTTTCCAACAACTCTTATTTTATGCCCTGCACCCCTAATCTGTGTGTACCACCCACTGAAAGTCTCCAGCATGCTCCTAAATGGCACCTTGTTGTGTTGTACCACACATACAGAGATGGTTTTGTTTGCAACAGATGCAGAAGGATGGATAAACATCAGACCGGGTACATCTCATTAGCATTATGTGAAAGACTATGTGTATGTTATAATCCCTGCAGCATCCATTATCTTCCATTTAGGTACATGTAGCAGTCGTGCCTGTGATAATCCATTCCCTATGAGTACCTGGTCCCTAGACACCTGTAGCCATTAAGTGTTCTGGAATTTTTGGGGAACTTGCTTATAAATTGAGATCTGTATTGTGTGTGTTTATGATGTCATTGTATTGTAATTATTCATGTGTAACACATGCTCAAAAGAAATTGAACTTGAGGGTCAGGGTGGCAACCAAAGGGCTTCCGACAGGCTGGGAGGCGATGGTCAGGCTGTGGCTCTTTCAACTCGCTCATACTATCAACAACGACAACATCCCCCCTAATTTGGCTGTAAGGGGAAACCAAATCGATATCATGCTGGTGCCAGTGGAGAAGAGAACATATGCAAGCTTGGGAGCAAAGCTAGGATATTGCGGTTTTGGATGTCTGATGGTTTATATATTATCTCTGCCTTTAGTGATCCGGTTGTAGCCAATAGACCCTTTTCCTGTGTCATGTGACCGCTCCGTAATCTGATATACGTCTGTGTAAAATGATACACGTCCGCCGTGTTGATTACAGCTTTTACGGAAATATCCGAGTGACGACATATCGATCGTTGTGCTTTTTGAAAATCGAGCGGTACTACATGTAGGTGTAAACATTTTCTATTCCGCACAAACTCATAAAACATGGGATAAAGAGAAACCTTTGGAGATGCTGCGAATATATTGTTGTTTGCATACAGGGGAAATCAGGCATTTACTATCCCCTCTCGTTCCCACAAGTTGTGACGTGTGCTCACGTGTTACGCTTAATTAGGATTTACTGGCCGTGTTTTTTTTACAGTAAAGTAGACAACTCATAAACCATATATAAATACACTGCTTTGCAATTATGAACAGTTATCTGTCCTTGGGTGAAGAGGTCAGACAATAACAATCTGGCGGGTAAAAAGTGTGCACAATGCACCATGCAGTGTGCCAATAACCCAGGATCAATACTCTGCCTGTACTCCTCACCTAAACAAATTGGAGGAAAATTAGAAACATAATAATCACATGCAGACCTTACTGAGGTGTCGTGATTTACCCATGAAACTGTAAAGGTTATACACATCATCTGGGACATCACATGGGCAGGCTGCAAACCTGTTCCGCCTAATTCTATGGCAGTTCCACATATCCTTAAACTCCTTCAAGTCTTGTTGCAAAAGAGGTCCAAATACATATCCAGCAGTGTGGCTATATGAATGTTATGTGTTAAGCAACATAGTGTTTTTGAAAACGTACTACTGATTTCAACATCACAATCATAGAGACCATTATCAACCAAGGTCTATATAATTGGACAAAGTATGAGCTTAAGACGCAATATCCAAATACAATACATAATCACAAGATCGATCCACCATTCCATTCTAAAACTTCGAAGCCTGGACCACCAGCTTTCTATACGCTGCATGATACCATCTTATGAGTGTGCATGCACACAGATATCACCAATACAACTTACACAATTCCTGATTGAGCTTCCAAACATAAAACTATTAGCTCCAGCATAGCGATCACCGTGATAGTGCCTAAAAGCCATCTGACAAGTAGCAGTAGTTACGTTTTCAGTTCCATGGTCACTCCTCATGCGAGCTGGACATACTGATAGTATTGTGCATGCATGCACACACACACAAACACACACATACACACACATGCACATACACACAAACACACACACACACACAGGCAGAGGTGTTAATAGAAGTTAGGAAGATACCACAACAATGTCTGCCTCCTAACTGAAATACAGCTGTCAAGTAGTATTGAGCTACTAAACCAGGGTCGTTATTGGTGGTAGATAACTCAAGCCATATAATCTTCCTTGAGAATCTAAGGAAGCATGCATTTGCATTGCATATAGCTGATAATGAATAGCAAGTAAAATATGTACCCATCAATACAAGCATGAATAGGAAAAGCCGTAAGGCTTCAGCTTGTCATAGCCATCCATGTGCCAACACCAGTTGGGCCCCTAGGAGGAAATGTTCATCTACCAACGCACCTTATAGTTCAGTATGCCTCACCATATTTTCATACGTTCTTCGCTGTAACCTATGCATCATTCTCTGCTGTGTACCCTCAGGATCCATCACAGCCAACAACATCATGACAGTAGACCTGCAGACACTCATCTTGATGCACAGCTACAGGAACACATGCATTCACACCTTTCTCAGCATTCTTACATACATGACATGCACCTAATACATAACATGAACACACACACTAACATGCATGTATCCACATTTGCATTTGTACCTTTTTACAGTGTATCCATACTTCGTTTGTATCAATTTCCACATTGATCGATACCTAAGAAGCCTATTTGAAGTTTGCAATTCATTCTGTTGTTTAATAAAACAAGATGTTGCATTGCATGCCAATAAATTCAGCTTATAGGACTAACTCGAATGGCTTGGAACAACAGTGGAAGGTGAGTTTCAAGCCTTCTAAGGCCGAGTTGAGACAACTTTTTCTTAAGCCACGTCAGGCTATATAATCAAGATGCCACAAACAATGCCACGTCTAGCACAAAAATAGCCTCTCAAATACATATGCATACATATACATCGAAACAGACAAACACATACACACACACATACACACGCACGCACAGACACACACACACACACACACACACACACACACACACAAACACACACACATTTCATACATCCAGTAAGATGTGGGCAGATTGAGATTTTATAAACACGTCCGTACTAAAGTAATTATGAAAGGATCTTGTTTCAATGGAATAATGAAACTCACCTCACCGATACACGATGAGCAAGCCGCAAATAAGCTAATATCACGGCAACGGTCTTGTGTTGCCTCCAATACCGCACGATGAGTCCTGTATGTATGTGTACAGATTATTCGTACGTACTACAACAAGCCGCGTCATCAGCTTTGCCTTACTCTCAATCTCCGGATCGTTGCGGTGCATCATTAAGAATAAGAAGGGATTTTAATAGAAAAATATATGCTGACATAACCAACAATCAGACATCCCATAGTAGTGCGCTGTGCAAATCTCAAGTAGTGCGCTGTGCAAATCTCAAGTAGTGCTTGGTGCAAACCTCGATTAGTGCGTGGTGCAAACCTCGATTAGTGCTTGGTGCAAACCTCAATTAGTGCGTGGTGCAAGTGCAAACCTCAAAAAGTGCGCTGTGCAAACTTCAATTAGTGCGTCGCGCAAGTGTCTCAGAGCGCGACCAACCGGGCCACCGTACGAAAGTTCTGTTTCAATTGCTCGTAACGGTATGGAAGTACAAGAAACTGTACAACGGCAATCGAGGCGCGCACACTGTCAACAAGAACTTCAAATATTCGGAGAGCCATTTTGTAACGAGCGTGGAACAAACCAAAGGGTGGACGTGGCGTCGCAAAGCTTCAAGCAAGACGATGAAGAATACAAGTAAAAAAATATGTAGCCAATTTAAATTCTACAGTGCGTTTATTATTCAATCTTCTTTCTGTAGTTGTGCAACAAGTGTTCACTCTCCTCCACACATCAAATGTCAGCTGTGTTGTAAGCGCTACAAAGAACCCAGAATTCTTCCATGTCTCCACTCTTTCTGTGAGCAGTGTCTGCATAAGCAGATAGAGAGGTCTGGGACCAAGCAGAACATGCAGTGTCCTATCTGTCAGAGAAGTATCACCATACCAGAGGGTGGAGTCAATGCTATACCTCACCTTGGCTTTGAAGTGGAGGTGGCTGGGTACATGTCCAAGATTGGTAGTGATGGTGAAAAGTCATGTGATGTTTGCATTGAGGGATGTACAGGGCCTGCAG
Organism: Ephydatia muelleri; assembly: GCA_013339895.1. Classification (NCBI taxonomy): domain Eukaryota; kingdom Metazoa; phylum Porifera; class Demospongiae; order Spongillida; family Spongillidae; genus Ephydatia; species Ephydatia muelleri. The sequence continues at coordinate 11,575,908 of JABACO010000004.1, forward strand.
TGGTGTTCTGTTGCACATGTGCTCATTTTCTTTGCAAGCTGTGCCATGACAAACACAAGCGTTATAAGATATTGTACCATCATCAGATAGTTGGGCTAGACCACGAGTCACTCAAACTACTTCCATCCATAATGGAGGCAATTACAAAACGACTCTGTTCCCAACCTGATCATGAGAAAGAAGAGTTGCAGTTCTACTGCGAGACTTGCCAATTGCTGGTCTGCAGAGACTGTACCCTCGTTTTTCACAAAGACCACAGGATTGATGAGGTTGTGCAATATTGCAAAGGTCCATAAGATGCCATGAGGGAGGCACTTGTGTGTGCTCAAGAAGTCACCTCAAAACTACCCACGGCATTTGATGCCAATGACAAGATGGTAGAACAGGTTGGAACTTCAAAAGAGAATGCCATGCTGATCATAACCCAAGCCTTTGAACAGCTTCACCAAACCATTGAGGAAAGGAAGAAGACACTGTTATCAGAGATGGAGGCCATTTCACTTTTCAAGACAACAACTCTGACCCTCCAGAAGGAACAGTTGAAGAAGATGCAAGATGAGATTGAGTGCTACACTGAGATGACCTCCCACATCCTCCAGACCCACACTAACCATGAAATAGTCGCACTTGGAAATCAGCTACCCACTGAACTGAAGTTGACCCTGAAGAAGGTCGAGAATGTGTTCCTCACTCCAAGTGAGCCTAATGACATTCATGTGTTCCTGCATATGGATACTCTTATTAAGGATCTCTCCATATTTGGTCATGTAACGAGCTCACTTCCATCTCCATCACAAAGCACATGGTCTTCTGTGTCAGTGGCCAAGGTGAAGGAAATGTATTGTGTTAAAGCGGAGACCATACCTCAAATGGAGAGAGGTTCCCATATGGTGGCCTACAGGTAAAGGCTGAGCTGATGCCCAAGTCACATGATGGAACAGTTGTCCCAGGACAGGTGGATGACAATAGGGATGGTACCTACACCATCACCCTCACCCCTCAGACTGCTGGTCCTCACCAGCTCCTCATCACAATGGATGGTCAACATGTACAGAAGAGCCCTTGTGACCTTGATGTGAGAATTAAGTACAGCACTCTATGTAACCCAGAGCAAGTGATCAATTGTAATGGTGGTCCATCAGGTATTGCCATCCATGACAGTGGAGACATCTATGTAGCCTGCATTTATGGCAGCTGTATCCATGTGTTTGACCAGGTTGGCCAGCAGAAGAGAACCATAGGTAAAAAAGGGAGTGGTGATGGTAGGTTCAATGGTCCACGTAGCATATTCATCAAGGGAGATGTGATGTATGTTGCTGACAGTGACAATAATCGCATTCAGAAGCTGACAACAGGAGGACAGTTTCCTTCAAACGTTTCGATCAGGAAAGTTGATAAACCTCTGTTAGTTATTGTTGACCAAAGTGATAGGTTGATTGTTGCTGACAATCCCAACCACAGAGTTGTAATATTGGACCAAACTGGCACCTGGTTATTGACCATAAATGGTAATGTCTCAGGTTGCCAAGCTTTCAAAGAACCATATGGGCTTGCCTTGGACCCTCAAGGAAACATCCATGTTGCAGCTAATGCTTCTGACACCATCAAAGTCTTCACACCTGAGGGGACCTATGTCAGATCATATGGGGATGTAAAGTGTCCATCTGGAATAGTGATTGATGAAGAAGGTTACAGTCTAGTTAATGAGTTCACTGGTAATTGTCTATCCATCTTTGATCCTCAAGGAAAAAAGGTCCACACTGTTGGTAATCTCAATTATCCTCGAGATATTATTCTAGATCCGAGGAGTGGCAGTCTGTATGTAGCAAACTGTGGAACTAACACTGTATTGAAGTATTCTCATGTTGTATAAGTATCGTGTAAAAACGTGTATTTATCAGAGATGATAATGTTGAATTGGTATATCAAACACAGCCATTTCAATTGATGCCTTGTCCTTTCCCATTGCTTGGAATTCTGTGTTGGGAACTTGGGAACTATATGTATCTCTAACTCAGGATGTGTAGCCATTTGATGGTCCAGGAACAGCATTAGTTCTGTGGACCTGAAATGGAGTTAGATGGAGCTGGATACAGGATGGCATCGATGTAGGAAAGGTAGGGAGCAGGGCGGGGGAACAGCTGGACCATCAATCTTTACCATCAATCTCGGAACTTGTATTCAGCCAATGTTCTGAAGAAGTGAAAGGACATGTGCTGTGGACTTGGGGATGAACCTTCACATGTTCTAGACACCTTCTCTAATATCCACAAAATAAGATCTGCCAATGTGACCGCATCTGCTGCTTTTTCTTATGTTTCCAGAACCTCATCCCCAGACTACATCACAATCAAAGTATTTCTACTGGCCACACCCACTGCCACACCCAATTTTATATAACAACGTTCCAGGATACTAAACAAGTGTGTATTGATTTAATATATTCACCACAAAACCTTACCTGCTTCAAGTTTAATATATTCACCACAAATCTTTTTTTGTTTCTGTGGCTTTTGAGACCTCTGGCATATGTGGTTCCAGTGGACACCTACTATCCACTGAACTGTAAGCAACGCTGAAGAAAGTTTTTCTTAGGAATTAACATAGAAAGGAGCAAAGGTGTCAGGGCAGGTGGCATCCCACGCCAGGATTTTTGCTATTGCTCCATGGGACAGTTGAATGGGACAGTTGAAGCTTCTCGGGCAACTTCCCATCCAATCTATCCAAGTCTTTAGGTTCTAGGCTGATGTGACCAGGGCTGTGGTGACAGCTGAGTCCATCCATGAGTGGCTTTTGGGTCAACCATGACTCACATAGATGGCAAGTGTGTGGCTTGCAAATGGGTGTGCCAAGGCGGAGATGAACTGTAATTTGCATAGTGTCATCATCTAAGACTACATATGGTAAGAGCAGAGAGGCGTGTACAAGAGCTATCCAATGGGGAAAGTGAAATTCCATTCTGGGTGCCTGTCACAGGTGGACTCCCAGGTTTAGTTACATGTGTGCTGTGTGTGTTCTTTCTCTATTTTTGCATACTTTTATACTTGGGCTAGATTATAATTAATAAAAATAAAATGTACATAAGATTTGACACCATACCAAAGCAGAGTTAGAATAGACTCAGAAATGACTATTAAGCAGACCAAATTACAACATACCATTGGCTATGAACTATACTAGGAATATGAGGTAGGCACACCTCCAGACATCAAACATGGAACCTCTTAATAGAACACTTTTCATAATATGGTTTCTTAAATTAGAAACTACCCACATGGATGGATAAAAAAAAATTGTATCCCTGTTTCCCCAATCCCCCCAGATCCAAGCCGACCCATGGAAATTGGGTGAAACACAACCTTTGTCAGGCATCGAGTGGGGCTCTCGATTTCTACCAGCAATCTCTGTTGCTCTTATGAGGGAATGTTACTCGAAAATTGTTCATTGAAAGTAAAAGTCCCTTCAGGAAAGGTAGCCAACTCATTGATTGATGAAATGAAGGGGCTAATGCGTACTTATGCAAAGTCTTGCAGCTTTGCATGGGACATGAGTGTGGATATAAGCAGCCATACATACCTTCACATCAGTATTTACAACTTCCTGAAACTCCTTGTTGACTCAATTCACTAAATCAGCAGGTTACATTGTGAAGATACTGTACCTGTGCCTCCTCACCACAATACTCATCAATACATATAGAACTGATATTCATTCTATACTGATGGTGATTCAATCTATCGTGTAATGTAGTAACACAAGCTGGTGACATTAGTACCACCCTACTGATTCAACAACTCTCACATGTGACAGTGTAAAACACGTATGGTATGCTGACACTGCAGGAATTGCAGGCATATTCTTTAACCTGCATTCTATGATATTAAACAAATGAACAGAGGACATTATATAAAAATAATTAACATTATAGAATTAAAAAATCATTGGATAAGAATAATGACACATCACAAACATTAAACATAATACATATACAAAAACTCTTCCTCTTCACTGTTCACCTTCATTGTCCCCAGCTGCATTGTCCCATTGGACGGCAAACTGATATTCTCTGGGTAAGTTATGCAAAGGAGTTAGCTTCACCAGACACCTGCCTCAACCAATGGCCCACCAACTCTTTAAGTTGTCCTTGATCCAAACACTCCAGTTGTCTTTATTGCCACCAGAGTGAAAAAGTGGTATGAGTCAAGATGTTTATATTTCTGTATCTTCGCATGTTCTGCCTGTTGAGCAACTGCTCCAACTTGCTGTGCAGCAATTGCAAAGTAAGATGGTGCAAAAGTATCTGGACACGTTGCATCCCACACTAGATGTTGGCCACACTTCCAGAGGACAATTGACATACCATCAGGTCGCTTTCCAGCTGAGTGATACAGACCTGAAGGCTCCAGACGTGATGGAACATGAACTGCAACTAAGCTCTTTCTATGAAGTCGGTTGACAGCTGAATGGCAGTGGTGGCGCCCACTCTTTCATGTGTGGCAAACTGCGACACATCTGCCCCACAGTGTTGGCAGGTATGGCTTCTACACATAGGTAGTCCCAGAGGAAGTACCATAGAGATTACTTATTATTGTCATAATTAATAACAATAATAATAATACAATTAATACGTAGGCCTAATGCTTCAACTCGAGACAAACTCAGTACACAGTATATTCCTACACTGCATCTAAATCTAAACCATATTTATTTTCAAAGATTACTGGTTAATAATTTTATTTATACGTGCGCTTTTAAAGATTGGTGAATACAGTTTTCAACGGTAGGTGTCAGTACCTCGGTTTGATTGAGAAATGATGCAGACCACTTTTCAGTTGTTGTTACCATGCAATTATCAGGATAATTATCATTTATCCATGCATGATAGTCTGTCTAACGTTGTGAAAAAGGGGGACCCTCTCCCTACATTCACTACTGGATTTCTACTTAGCTGCACACTGTATGTATGGACTGACAACACTCTACAAGATTACACAAGAGCACAATGTCACATGTCAAGATAAATGCTGTTACACCATGTATCAAAAGTTAGTGCTGTTCAAATCACCAATCTCGTTCTCCGGAAGCTTGAAGAATGTGTCTGCATCAGACATTTGCACATATTGCATATTGCAAAGGTCCACAGAGATGCCATGAGGGAGGCACTTGTATGTGCTCACAAAGTGGCTTCAAAGCTAACCATGGCACTTGATGCCAATGACAAGATGACAGAACATGTTTGGAACTTCCAGAGAGAATCATAAACCAAGTCTTTGCACCAAACCATCGCAGCACTGACCCTCCAGAAAGAGCAGTTGATAAAGATACAAGAGGAAATTATTCATTACACTGAGATGACCTCCAACATCCTCAAGACCCACACTGACCATGAGATGGTAGCACTTGGAGATCTCCTACAAACTAAATTGAAGGCTACCTGAAGAATATGTCCCTCTCTCCAATTCAGTCAAGTGACATACATGTGTCCTTGCATATCGATACTCTTATTAAAGGTCTCTCTATATTTGGTCACGTATTTGACTTACCTCCATTCCGTTCACAAGCACATGGTCTTTTGAGTCGGTAACCAAGGTGAAAGATTTGTATTGTGTTAATATGCAGAGCCTAAAAGAGGTACCCATACGGGTGGTCTAGTGGTGAAGGCTGAGCCGAGGTCCAATTCACATGATGGAGCAGTTGTTCCAGGTGAGGTGGAAGACCATGAGGATGGTACTTACACTATCAGCTTCACCCCTCAGGTAGCTAGTCCACACCAGCTCCTCATTACAATGGATGGGCAACACATACAGAAGAGTCCTTTTTACCTTGATGTGAAAAGGAATTATAACACCCTATGTAATCCAGAGCAAGTTATCAATTGTTGTGGTGGTCCATCAGGTATTGCCATCCATGACAGTGGAGACATCTATGTAGCCTGCATTAAAATGACAGCTGTATCCATGTGTTTGACCTTGTCGGCCAGCAGAAGAAAACCATAGGTAAGAAAGGGAGTGGTGATGGTCAGTTCAGTGGTCCACGTGGCTTATTCATCAATGGAGATGTGATGTATGTTGCTGATAGTGACAATACATGTAATCGCATTCAGAAGTTGACAACAGAAGGACTGTTCTTGCAAAAGTTTTTGGTCAATTTGGATCAGGTCAGGGAACAGTTTAATAAACCAATGTCAATTTTTGTCGACCAAAGAGAGGTTGATTGTTGCTGATTTACAACAATCACAGAGTAGTACTATTGGATGAAGCTGGCACCTGACTAATGACCATAGATCATAATGTTCATCCTTTCAAAGCACCCATATCTCCTTACCTTGGAACATGATTGAAGTCTTCTTACATGAGGGGACCTATGTCAGATCATAAGGGGATGTTTAGGATCCAACTGGAATAGTCGTTGATAAAGAAGGTTACAGTCTTATTAATGAGTGGGATGGTAATTGTCTTTCCATATTTGATCCTCAAGGAAACAAGGTCCACACAGTTGGCAGCCTCTATGAACCTCGAGGGGTTATTCTAGACCCTAAGAGTGGTAGTCTGTATGTAGCAAACTGTTGTGGTAATACTGTATTGAAGCATGCGATGTAATGTTGTTATTATTTCTTTTAAGTTACCACGCCCCTACCATTTGCCCAGTACCTTGTGTCATGGACCATTATATTGGGAAGTACAGGTACATGTAACTAGAATGCTAGAGGTTGTGACCATTTGATAGTCCTGGAACATTAGTTATCTTTGTTTTTTCAAGCTAATGTATCCTCCTCCCCAGTCTGTGCCATGCAGTGTGACAAATGTGGGGATGGTTACTACCTCCCACCCATGTCATCCCGATGTCAGCCTGCACCTAGGGGACATGGAGGAAGGCGGGTCTACACTGCACGCATACATGAACACATACATAAACATAATGATCACATTCATAACACATTCATCACAGACCTATTCACACTGTGCTGGTTAACTGTTTGGTAGGCGTGATGCAATATTAGTGTAGTGTTCCCAATAAGGCAACAGATGGATGAGATTCCATGCAAAACCCTCTCTCATTGAGGCAGAGCTCTATAAGGGTCTGGAACTCTATTAGGGTTTATGTATTGCTTTATATACTTGTATGTGTGTGTATCTGTGTGTCTGCGTGTGCATGTGCGAGTGTATGTGTGTGTGTATGCGTGTGGTCATTTGTGTGGGTCATCAGGACTCTGGCCACCCATTCACTTGAGACTGCATTGTCCTATGGAGGTGACAACAGATATAGCATGTGCTGTGAAAAATAAACAGCGCACTACAAGCCAATAACTTATGCACACAAACGATTGCCCGTTCCTTTTTATCTAACAAGGTACTGATTAGAGGTTTGATTTTCAGCAGGATGATACACAAGCATACTTACAAACTATGTATGAAATAGATGCAATTTGCAAAAGGATAGTACTGATGATTTACTGATGGGGTTTACTGGTTGTGCCACACCTCTTTCTTTACCAATGTAATAAATATGCATAGAGAGGTAGTGTTCAAGAGGGAAGTATTTATCGTAGAAGATAATTGCCCTTTGCCTTGCAATGAAGCCTATTAATACTCTGGTGCAGTTTCATGGCAGGAGTGTCCACTGCCGTGTCACATCCTTTCCAAGGCATGTCTGGATCAGGTGATACAACATCAGCTTGGTCCATGCCGGTATCATGGGAACATCACCACCTTCAATAATTGGCAAACCCATTTAGGATCTTGGGCACATCTATTTCAAATTAGTTAGTTAGGGATGCCTATATGTTTTAGGAAAATTGGGTGGAGATGCAAAAATTCCTAAGAGAAATGGTATAGGAGTGCAGAAATTTCAGTGATTCTAGTTTTCCTGTGACACAGGTTCTTGTGAAATCATGATGCACCACCAGGATCACGTTGACATCGGGTGTGTGCAAGTGAATTTGTAGGCACATACATGCATCTGTGCAATTCCATAGGCCAGAAGAAGTGCGACAAGGATGTTGATGACAGAAAAGTGAGTGGTGAGACTAGAAATAGAACAAATCCAATGAGTAGGGGGAGGGGCAGTCATTGACCACACCCTGTTTACTCTCACTTGGTAAACTACCTTCTCTATCACCAACACCTTGGTGGGCTGCAGCTCTGGGCTTCTGAAGATGAAGGGTTTGAGCACTGGTGGTGTAGGGGAGGGTGATGGAGGTGTGCTTTGTGCCTGCAGGACCCGCAAGGAGGTGGACAAACTGGGATACAAAGCCCAGGCAAGTACTGGGATGAGGGTGATGCTCGTTCTTCCCCTACAGGTGGGTGGGTCATTTGAGCTCACTGTATAAGGGGGTGGTTAACTCTTAGGTTGACATAGTCCACCACAGGGCGGATGCTCACTGATTGGTTTGGTCTCTCTCAAGGTGTACTTGATGGTGGTAGCCAAGATGGCCAATAAGCACATAAGGCACATAAAGGTTGAACTGATGATCTAGTCTGTGATTGTTGAGCACAAGGGGTGGTATCCAACAAAACGTAGTTTGTTAATTCAGTTAATGCTTTGCTGATCTATGCAGCTAGTATTGCTAGCTAGCTTGAGGACTACATGCCTGGTATTATACACGCCATACCTAATATGCTTGGACCAATCATTTCACCATCTAGCTGCTGGGGTGGGGCTCTGCTAGTGGGACATCAATACAGAACTTAGCAATTGGAATGCACGTTGACACAAAGAGAAGAGCATTCAGTGAACTGGATGGGAACTTCATGTTGCAGGAAAACAATGCCAAATGTAAATACTGCTGGCATGACTGTTTGACGATACAAAGAGTACTATTGATGACTATTACATGAGTTACGTTACGTATTTCACCCTGAAAGCAGTGTAGAATGTATACTCTTTGTACTAACAGTTGCAAACAACTTTGATATGCCATAATATTACATGTAGGTCAGATTAATTGTACTGTGTATTGTAGAAAACAATTTCTCATACAAATTGGCTAAATACACACACACACATACACACACATACACACACATATACACATACACACATACACACACAGACACACACACACACACAACACACATCATGCACACACAGAGTTCTGCCTGCTTCATCAGGACCTTGGTCCATGCATTGAGGAGTTTGACAAGTTAGCTTACAACACATCCACCGGAGAATGCAACATATTCACCTATGGAGGTTGTCTAGGCAATGATAATAGATTTATATAATTAGCATAAGAAAGTGTTCCTGGACATGTGTATAATACACATCACTAAACTAACCAATGAAGGTACAGTGGCAAGCATGCACGCACATAGATATGCGTATAACATCAGTGGATTTACTGATATTATGATTCGTGCCACATCCCTTTAATTCTTAATGGCATACTTAGACAGGAGAGAGAAGTACTTCTGGTACATGACAATAGCTCTTGGCCTTGAACCCTAATCTCTGGTACAGTAGATTGTCCAAGGGCACATTAAAAAGGGTAATGCTCTTTCCAAGTTAAGGTACGTTGGATCAGATGGTAAAACAGCTCGGCCATGTCGAAATTGTGATGTAACTACAGGAAGGAGGCTTCCCGTTTCACCTTGACATAGAGGTTAATGAAGTCACATGCACCTCTTCTGTACATGGCCACCTCAGTGAGGTCTGGGTACTTGAGACACTTAGCCAGTTCCATGGTCAGAAGTAAGAGATGTGGGAATCGATGGCAAGAAGGTGGAGGGACTGGACCCCGATGTGTTTTGTGTTTAGGGGAGTGGGCTACACCCATACATGCCCCCTTCTTCCTGACGTTAGATACAGCTAGTACCCAGCGAATGATTGTAATCATTTAGAACTAAAGTGTAGTCATGCTGCCATACTATCACTGTAAAAAATTGCATCGCAGAAACAAATCTGCATGTGGATGATATTGCAATAAATAATTTATTCTCATCCATGTGCATACTTATGTTGTATATATATAAAGCTGTAACCACTAACGAACATCTTAACAATTAATGATCAGACCCATGCCATGCTCTACCCCCTATTGAATTTAGTGATAGCCATACTTGTAGCTCAGATTGATTCACTAGATCAAATCATTGAGAAAATGAGACTGTAGTTATCACATGACATTTTATGCAAGATTTGGAGGATCTTGAATTACGAGAACTCATATATCATGTATGCAACGAAATTATGAGTGTTAGTACACTAGCATCAACTGCAACAGAGACAGGAAATCCATTAAAATGTACTAAATCCAAAGGAGTAAAGGATGTGTCATAATTTATTAGCTGCTTTTGATGCGTTCAGAACTTCAGTGCTCTGTGTGTTGATGTTTCTCTCTCTGAAACTGAAACATCTGCAAACAATAGCATAGAACAATAAACGGGCTACGTACGGCGCTTCTATGTTATATTGACCCCAGTATTGTTGCTTCGTGAGGTACAGACCGTCTCTTCATGCGAAAGCTGTTACACGATGACGTAAATGAAATTTAAAATTAGGTGCGTGTAGCCTGTGGTATACGGAATGGAATTTTATAATACAGCCCCTACTGTATTGGTAGCTACTTGAATTTGTATAGTTTGCGAATGCCAAGACCCCAGTTGGATATCAGCGAATAAAACAAGAAACTGTGTATCCCAATACACAGCTCCCTGTTTCTAAATACATTCTAATACATTCTTGTTTTAAATACATTGTAAGGGTTATTTTCGCACCTCATGGTTTCCTAGGCGAATCTTTCTTATAAGTGTGGAAGCTCCGATATGCGTTCTGAACCTACGCCCACGGCAGCTGCGTGTTCTATGCTTCTTGGCACAGCAACCTTCTTTGGTCTATAGCGTTTGCGATCAATTCAATTTCCTGCATCACACTTCGTCGCTAACTGATTTTCTATGTATTTCGCCTACATGTAGATCGAACAAGCAATTAATTAATTGGGCAATAACAATCGCGGATAACGATGTGGGATCGTTAGGGACCTAGCGCATACATTATAAAATTTCCAGTAAGCGCATTAGAAATCAAACGCTTGCGTTGAAATGTATGCTAATTACAAATTCAGAGCATTACTGACAACTCCATGACAGATACTCCGTTCTCAGTGCGTAAAGAAGCAATGTATAGAGGACAATTCAGAATTGTAAATGCCATTACAACAATAATTATTAAAATATTATTGTTACTAGTAATACATGATTGATTCGCGAGTTCTAGTTGCACAGAACTAAAATGTGAGCATTTTTAAACAGTTTCTCGAGGTCGGGCTTAAGCCAAAAGTGGTTAGGGCATAGCCCGAATGCCTGACCGGCTCCTACGGCCTATCAGCACTCTGACAATATGGAAACTAGAGTGCAAGAGCCACAGTCTGGGCACGAGTAAGTCACGTGCCACCACAACAATGTCGGAATCAATTCAAAGTTCTTTTTCAATTGCTCGTAACGGTATGGAAGTACAAGAAACTGTACAACGGCGATCGAAGCGCGCACACTGTCAACAAGAACTTCAAATATCCGGAGAGCCATTTTGTGACGAGTGTGGAACAAACCAAAGAGTGGACGTGGCGTCGAAAAGATTCAAGCAAGACGATGAAGAATATAAGTAAGAAAACATGTAGCCAATTTTAAATAATACAGTGCGTCTATTATTTACCCTACTTTCTGCAGTTGTGCAACAAGTGTTCACTTTCCTCCACACGTCATATGTCAGCTATGTTCTAAGCCTTACAAAGAACCCAGAATTCTTCCATGTCTCCACTCTTTCTGTGAGCAGTGTCTGCATAAGGAGATAGAGAGGTTTGGGACCAAGCAGAAGATGGAGTGTCCAACCTGTCAGAGAAGTATCACCATACCAGAGGGTGGGGTCAATGCTATACCTCGGAACCTCCATCTTGACTTTGAAGTGGAGGTGGCTGGGTACATGTCCAAGATTGGCAGTGATGGTGAAAAGTCATGTGATGCTTGCATTGATGGGAGCACGGGGCCTGCAGTGGTGTTCTGTTGCACATGTCATCATCTACTCTGCAAGCCATGCCATGACTACCACAAGCATAATAAGATATTACATCATCATCAGATAGTTGGATTAGACAAGGAGTCGCTCGAACTACTCCCATCCATAATAAAACCAATTGAACGACTATGTTCCCAACCCCATCATGAAAAAGAACGATTGAAATTATTTAGTGAGATTTATGAGTTACTGACCTGTAATAACTGTTGTCTCGTCCTCCACAAAGACCACAGGATTGCTGAGTTGTACAATATTTCAAAAACCCACAGAGATACCATGAGGGAGGCACTTATGTGTGCTCAAGAAGTGACCTCAAAGCTGGCCAAAGCCATCGATGCCAATGACAAGATGGCAGAACAGGTTGAGACTTCCAGAGAGAATGCTACACTTATCATAACCCAAGCCTTGAACAACTCCATCAAATCATTGAGGAAAGGAAGAAGAAGCTGTTATCAGATATGGAAGCCATTTCATTTTACAAGACAACAGATCTGACTCTCCAGAAGGAACAGTTGATGAAGATTCAAGATGAGATTAATCGCTACACTGAGATGACCTCCAACATCCTCCAGACCTACACTGACTACGAGATGTTAGCACTTGGAGATCTGCTACCCACTGAACTCCAGGCAACCCTGAAGAAGGTTGAGAATATGTCCCTCTTTCCAAATCAAGCTGGTGATATACATTTGTCCCTATATACCGATTCTCTTATTAAGGAACTCTCCATATTTGGTCATGTAATGGACTCACCTCCATCTCCATCACAAAGCACATGGTCTTCTGAGTCAGTGATAAAGTTGAAGGAAATGTATTGTGTTAAAGTGAAGACCATGACCTCAAATGGAGAGAGGTACCCATATGGTGGTCTAGTGGTGAAGGCCGAGCTGAGGCCTAAGTCACGTGATGGAGTAGTTGTCCCTGGTAAGGTGGAGGACCATGGGGATGGTACCTACACCTTCACTCTCATACCTCAGAATTCTGGTCTTCACCAGCTCCTCATCAAAATGGATGGTGAACATGTTCAGAAGAGTCCTTGTGACTTTGATGTGAGGAAAAATTACAGCAGCCTATGTAACCCAGAGCAAGTCATCAGGTGTAGTGGTGGTCCATCAGGTATTGCCATCCATGATAGTGGAGACATCTATGTAGCCTGTTGTAGAGATAACATTATTCGCGTGTTTAACAAAGATGGCCAGCAGAAGAGAACCATAGGTAGTAGTGGGAGTGGTGATGGTCAGTTCAATCAGCCATTTAGCTTATGCATTAAAGGAGATGTGATGTATGTTGCTGATTATGGCAATGATCGTGTACAGAACTTAAATACTGGAGGAAATTTCCAGCAAGCATTTCGTGGATCAGGTCAGGAACAGTTTTATGGTCCAACGTCAGTTATTGTTGACCAAAGAGATAGGTTGATTGTTGCTGATAGCTGCAATGACAGAGTAGTAATATTAAATGAAACTGGCATCTGGCTATTGACCATAAATGGTAATGTCTCTAGTCATCATGCTTTCAAGGAACCATATGGCCTTGCCTTGGACCCTCACGGGAACATTCATATTGCTGCCAGTGCTAATATCATCAAAGTCTTCACACCGGAGGGAACCTATGTCAGGTCATATGGTGATGTGAAAGATCCATCAGGAATAGTGATTGATAAAGAAGGATACAGCCTTATTAATGAATACAGGGATAATCGTCTTTCGATCTTTGATCCTCAAGAAATAAAATCCACTTTGTTGGCAATCTCAGTGATCCTCGAGGTGTTATGCTAGACCCAAACAGTGGTAGTCTGTATGTAGCAAATTGCAATACTAACACTATATTAAAGTATTCTGTGTAGAGTGATGGTTTTTTTCCATTAAGTTTATTGTCTTTGATGATTGATGCATGCATTGGTACTTCAAACCCATCATATGAAGTGATGTCCCACCCTGCAATCCTCTGTGTCACAATCCATAATATGGAATGACATTTTACTGGGACACTGAGCTTTTTGTGGAGTCAGTTTCCATTTGCTTCATCAGTGTTCCTGAATAAAACTCTTCTCTGAGTGGCCCATTCTGTAGACCAAACTCAACTCCCCCTTATGATTGCCCTATCTGGCTGCTTCAGTCCCATACATTTTGACTGTGCCAACTTGGCAACCTCCCCTCCCCCATCCTCTTCACCCGCTAGTGGCTTGGATGACAAATGCGAGCCCACATGCATTCCACACAGCAATCCTTTGTTTATTCCCCCTAGACCTCTCCCAGTTTCATAACTATTGAGCTAGCTGTAGTAATAAATGTGCTTCTCTGCCAAGCATTCCATATATGCTGATACAACAAAAACTGTTAATCCTATAGTACCCTTCAACAGTATCCTCTGAATCGTGAGCATTGCTGCAATGCTGTTGTCGTCCACAAATTCGTGGTTTTGATGGGTTAATATCAAAAGAATGAGCAATACTGCAAGCTTCTTGGTACATTTCCCCATGATTGTTATCATTCAAGTTTATCTGAATAATAGTATATCTAGCAGTTAATATTTCACATGAAGGATACATGTGGCAAATTTAACAATACCTTTTGTAACTGTGCTTCAACCACATGCATGTGGCTTATAGCCACATGCTATGTGTTGTTGGCTTCCTTGAAGGACAACACTTAGCTGTTTCATGTAGCCCATTATGTATCCCACAATGTAAAGGGTGATGATGAATTCAAATTTAGTCACTGCTGCAAGCAATGCTGTAGCATCCTTTGTTGTCTCAGCATTGAAACCTGTTGAACCACTAATAGTGGTAAGTGTATCAACAATCTGTAGGATTGATATATAGTTTAATGAAAATTAAAGGACATTAAATTATTACCTGGGAGTAGAGGTCAATGAAACTTCATAGGCATTCATGTCTTTCAACCCATCTGGTGTGGCAATGTTCTTTTAACTTATACCTGCACCTTGGCCCTGCTTCATCACCATCTATAATGTCCATCAAAGCCTTCTCCCCTTTTGATGAAAACGAAGACCTGAAGAGTTTAAGCATAGATGTAATAATCAGTTTAGAAAAACGCAAGTACATGTACTGTACAGTACATGTATACATGCATTTCATGATCATGCAGTACATGTACCTGATCTGTTGTCCCTATCGTGTTTCGAATTAATGGTACTGTGCAAGATCCTACTGCCACCAAATTCAACTGGTGACTGGCACACCACCAATGCAGGGCCTTTCCATACATTTTTTCTATGCGGGGTCCTGTTCCTTTTGTACAACCAGCCATGTTTCCTATTCAGACATTCCAAGATATAAATACATTCCACTTTAATACCAGATCCATCATAACACTGTCCTCGGAGAAGATTGACATCTAGTTTTAGTTCTACCAGTCGCTTCAGAATGGTTAATGAATCTCTTCACCTGTTGTGTGGCTGTAACATCGACAAAGCCAACAAATTCTTCTTGCACTGTGATGGTATCTAGGTGGAGGTACGAGAGTACCGTGCATTATAATATTTTTACATTGCACTTATACCTTCATGTCCTCATCTGCAATGACACTAAAGAAGCCACCATTGCTAGATGACCTGTTGACAATGGTGTGTAGAATCTGCTCCCCTATGATGGTTATCAGCTCATTTTGTGTTGTTTTAGACTGGTATATTGCATTTTTGTGACTCTCAGTAAAATGACAGGCCAGTGCATCATCACCACTTCTCACCCTTATGAAAACACAATAAAAAGTATTATTTATAGTACAGTACGATGATAAATTTATAGAATACCAACATACCAAAATTTAAGCAGTTCAATGAAATTGCCAGGGTTACTCCTATCTTCCAGGTCAAGAGGAACACCATCATCACGATGACCTCGAAGTGGAAGGCACTGTCAGCCACATACAATAACTGTGTCAATAATACTTCCAAGTATCTTCCTGTTGTTGGCAATAATTGCTTCTTCATTGGAGCTCAGGAGATGATTAACTGGTGTCTAAAACAAGTCCAAGAAAGATTGCTGAAAATAACAGATAACATCCACCATCCACTTACCTGCTTGCTGGTAAAGACTCTTTGCAAAGATAAGGCTGATCTCAGCACACATCTTGTGAGTTTCATAGCCATAAGTATTTCTGCCTCAACCTCGCGGCTATCAGTGGTCCCTTCTGTCACTTGAGCTTGCATTTGGAGCCTAATGAGTACCAGGTTGCAATCAGACGGGGCTAGGGTTAGACACCTACGGTAGGACCACCTTCCTTTCTGCCCTGATATTGCCCTCGATCCTTTTGGTTACCATATGTGGTGACCCGTAAATGCCAAACCATCGTCCTGATGAGGTCATTGAACTCCGTTGTCATGTCCATTTGATAGATAGGTCATGGCATAATGAATGATCACAACCAATGCACACCCATCTGATGTGCTTATCACGGGTGGGACAAGATTTCCAGGACTCCTTCTCAAGACTGGTGTCAAACCATGTCCATTAGCCATTCCTTCCCAAAGCATCAGTCATGGCTGAGATGCATAGCAGGCTGAATGTGGAACTCATTCAGTCGATCTCCGGAGCCTCTTGGCTAGCCTTAGGAGGTCCAACGTCTTGTCACCTCCTCTCAGTAGTCCAAATCCAATGTTCTTTATGACATCGTTAAACTTTGGGGCTAACTCAACAGCCATTCTCTCAGGACCACCAATCCCACATAGTTCTGGAACTTCCAGAGGCATTGTAGACATTATGAGTATTTGTGTGTGTGTGTGTATGTGTGTGTGTGTGTATGTGTGTGTGTATGGTGTGTGTGTATGTGTGTGTGTGTATGTGTGTGTGTGTGTATGTACTTGAAGTTATAAATTTTTAATAACCTAAATTAATAGTATTACAATGCATATTCATATGAACGCACAAAACCATTAACGTCTATACATAGGCAATATTTCCCAGCATTGCCAGCAGGACCCGACATTTTGACCACACTAGTATGAGATTGAGGTTACCGTATAAAACCAAGTTCACTTTAATTTTGCTTTGGGGTCTGACGTCGACATTACTTGAAAACTGGATGTTTTCTGAACAGGGTCAATGTGCAATCACAGATCTGCTCAGTAGTTCTTTGCTAATTAGAGAGACAAAATTTCATTCCATGCTAATGCTCCTGATTGTGTGTAGCTATATTTCTTTAGATGCTGTGGTTCTAGCATGGACTCAAGGATTTACAAGAATGAGGTACAACATCTAATTTAATTTGATTAGGTGGCAGTCATTGTTCAACTAATGATTGAGAATGAAGGTGTACGTTGCACTGTGGGTTTTTTTTAATGAGAGTGCATTTCTCCACCAGTGATTATGGTGGTCAAAGGTCAGTTTGTATCAGAGGCAGCTGGTACTAGACAGCTGTAAATTTAGTATAACCACTATATCCTCAAGGGTAACACCTGGTAATTATTTAATAGCTAGGTTGTGATGGTAGATATGTGTGCAAGTACATGTGTGTAAAGTTATAGGATGGACCAGCATGTGTGACATGAACTGTTAACATGATGCACACAGATATAACCCCCATTCTCAATCGAACAATAGAGTGTATAGAGTATTAACAAGAACAGTAAATCCTTGTGGTCATGATCAGCCAGTGTGCAGATTGTTTATTTCATCACAGGAGACTTTATAATCAATGCAAAATAAACTGCATGAAGACCGAGCTCAAATAGTTTTAGTCTCTGGAGATGAATCAACCATGTCATACTGAATGTACAGCTATTAGCATGGACATATAGAAACTAAGGAGCACTTACCAAGACAAATTACTCTTAGGAGCTTACATTCTGTCCTTTCAGAGGTAAAAAAACATAGTCTGTTATGAATATTGCTTATGCCTGCTCCATCAGGATTTTAGTGTACTGAGACAAGTGAAAAATTCTTTGTAACGAAATTGACTCATTGTTATTATAATTGAACAGCTTCCTACTAGTTCAGAGTACATATTATGTGGCACACATAAAATATATGACAATGTGTTGTGGCAAGTCAATTGGTTGACTGCATGTATGCCAGCTATAATGGCTCTCAAAATAACATTAGCTTGTTCAGCAGAACACTAAGAACATCCCATCTGCTACCAGTTGGCAGGCAGTAAACACTACTCCTCACTTTTTCACAGGCTCAGCCGAATCCAAACTGAAATTGAATTAGGGTATGATTGGCACATCCATTCCTAGGCCAGTACAATGGAAAAGGTCACATGTGCAATTTATGCACACTCCTTCGTGTCCTTACCCTCAACAGAGGGCTGCTGATATATCCTTTCTTTCAGTTTGGTAGTTATAGCCCGAGGATTGTGCACACGTTTATAGGATATCGTGTTAAAAAGAAAATATGCTTACAAATGGATAAGGCCTTAAGAAATGACATTACACATACCATGGATTTATCATATTACAATATACTACCACCTCGTTTCCAGGAGTCACCAATCTCCCTTTGGGATACTGCCATCACTGACTGGTCCACAGGCCATAATGAACCTCTTCCCTTTGACCCAATGTCACATTGACAAAATCATGGAATCTACCAAAGGTTTCTTCCATTGCAGATGAACTGTGCCCCTCATCCTTTGTCTAAGGCTAGGTTTTTAAAAATGAATCTGGTGCCTGGTTGCTAACTTTACCTGTTATATCCCTTGGCCTTCGCATGGATGATAACATACATCCTATACATGGTGGCTATATCGTATTTCAAAACCAGAGATCTCATTGCCAACACAACTATCTGCATAGCCATTGGCTTTTGTCTGGCAGCCCCCACTTTGCACCCTCACCTTTGCCATCACTGGATCAAATGTGGACACACATGGTACACCTGGGCTCAGTTGTCGTTTTAGTGCTGGTCTCCACTTCTGACATATCATGCTGAATGACATTCTGCACAAGGTTTTGTCTTCTTCCAATGTTCTTCTCAGCTAGAGCCCACTGGTCTTGATTACGTCAGAGTCATATCTATATATGATCTTCGATCGTGCAGATGGTAAGCGTCCTGATGGAATCACCACAGTTCCCTAGTCGAATGGCAAATTATTGGTTTGGGATTGCAACCTGTGTACACATGTTTGCCCCTTCCCATCTATCTATCACAGCCTCTGAAGTATGTGCAGCTGCAAATCAGGTGGAGCAGACCAAGATCAAGATGTACAGTTACCTCACCTCTATGCATACCATTTTTCACACCTGTTGCGTTTGAAACCACTGGAGTTGCGACCCTCGCTCCATGTCTTTCTTGTCAGACTTGGGTCACCGCATTGCGAACACCACCAGTGACAAAAGCTCTCTTGCATACTTCATGCAATAGTTCTGTTGCCATTCAGAGGGCAATGCTGCATCTATTTTTGGAACTTTGCCTCCAACCCCCTCTCCTATGAATGACGTTTATGTAAGACATCACCTATTATTTCTTTGCCTTGTATAATTTAATGCAAAATGGCACTCATTTAATCACTACACCCTTGGATGTGTACCATCTGCCGATGTCAATGAGGAAACGGGACAGAATTTCAAATAGCATTGCATGAAATGATTTCATGGCCTGGCGTGCAGTTTCTTGTTGTAACTACTAGTTGAAATACCGGTTCAGACTATTGTACACGATTAGAGAATTTTTACAGACAGAAGCAATTTTAAGCTGGTCTCGTTGATTTCATTAAAAGTTGGAAAAGTAGTCTCGCTCCAGCTTGATGCATCAGATCCACCCATTTTAGGATGTGAATCTCAATAGATGCAGCAAATGGCGTACGTCATGAGTTTAGTCATACGGGAATTCCCCAACCGACTCAACGTATCTGGGCACGAGGCGATGTGCGTAAACAAAATGTCGGGATCAATACAATGGCCATCGAAGGCATCGAAGCACCAACAAGAACAAGAATTAGGACCGCGAGAGTGTGGAACGATGAAAAGATTCAAGCATGATGATAAAAAAGAAAGTAGGTCACAAAAGTAGTAGCGCGCATCCGTTACTTCCATTTCTATCTTCTACAGTTTTGCAGCGAGTGTTTCATTTCCTCCCACAAATCATATGTCAGCTGTGTTCTAAGCCCTACAAAGAACCCAGAATTCTACCATGTCTCCACTCTTTATGTGGCCAGTGTCTGCATAAGGAGATAGAGAGGTTGGGACCAAGCAGAACCTGGAGTGTCCTTCCTGTCAGAGAAGTTATCACCATACCAGAGGGTGGAGTCAATGCTATACCTCAGAACCTCCATCTTGGTTTTGAGGTGGAGGGTGGCTAGGTTACATGTCCAAGATTGGCAGTGCTGAGGAAAGTCATGCGATGCTTGCATTGATGGAAGCGTTGGCCCTGCTGTGGTGTTCTGTTGCACATGTATCATCTTCTTTGCAACAACTATGCCATGACTACCACAAGGTAATAAGCTATTACACCATCATCAGATAGTTGGGCTAGACAAGTAGTCACTGAAGCTACTTCCATCTATAATGAAACCAACTGAACATCTCTGTTCCCAACACTATCATGAAAAAGAAGATTTGGAATACTATTGTGAGACTTACAAGTTACGGACTTGCAGAGACTGTTACCCTTGTTTGTCATATGGACCTCAAGATTGCTGATCTGAGCAATATTGCAAAGGCCCACAGAGATGCCATGAGGAGGCACTTATGTGTGCTCAAGAAGTGACCCTCAAAGCTGACCAAAGCCATCAATGCCAATGACGAGATGGCAGAACAGGTTGAGACTTCCAGACAGAATTGCCACAGTGATCATAACCCCAAGCCTTTGAACAGCTCCAGCAACCATTGCGGAAAGAAAGAAGATGCTAGTTGTCTGATCTGCTGATGGAGGACATTTCACTTTCCAAGACAACAGCTCTGACGCTCCAAAGGAACAGTGGATGAAATTGCAAGATGAGATCGGTCGCTACACTGACGATGACCTCCCACATCCTCCAGGACTCACACTGACCATGAGATGATAGCACTTGGAGATCTGCTACCCACTGAACTGAAGGCCACCCTGAAGAAAGTTGAGTATGTGTCCCTCATTCCAAATCAGTATAGTCGCATGCATGTGTCCATAAACACTGATTCTCTTATTAAGGAACTCTCATTATTTGGTCATGTAATGGATTCGTGGTCTTCTGAGACTGTGGCCAAAGTGAAGGAAATGTATCACATTTAAAATGGAGACCATGACCTCAAAGGAGAGAGGTACCCCATATGGTGGTCTACAGATGAAGGCTGAGCTGAGGCCCAAGTTGCACGATGGAGCAGTTGTCCCAGGAGAGGTGGAGGACCATGGGGATGGTACCTACACCATTACCTTCACCCCTCAGATTGCTGGTCTTCACCAGCTTCTCATCACAATGGAAGGTAAACATGTTCAGAAGAGTCTTTGTGAACCACTAGATATGAGAAGGAAGTATAGGACCTTATTAAGCCTAGAGCAACTTACTAGTATCAATTGTCAGTGATCCAGCAGGTATTGCCATCCATGATAGTGGAGACATCTAGGTAACCTGTTTAACTGATGATTGTATTACATGTGTTTGACCAAGCAGGCCAGCATAAGAAAACCATTGATAGTAAAGAAGCGCTTGGTGCTGGTCAGTTCAATTGTCCACATGGCATATTTGTAAAAGGAGATGTAATGTATATCGCTGACACAGGGAATAATTGCATTCAGAAGTTGACAATAGGAGGAATGTTCCTGCAAAAGTTTGGTGTATACGGATCATATGTGGGACAGTTTAATAAACCTTTAACAGTTATTGTTGACCAAAATGACAGGTTGATTGTCGCTGATAACAATAATCACAGAGGTAGTAATGTTGGATCAAGCTGGCACCTGGTTATTTATCATAACTGGTAAGATTTCCGGTAGTCATGGTTTCCAAGGTCCATACGGCCTTGCCTGGACCCTCAAAGGAACATCCATGTTGCAGCTAATGGTTCTAACACCATCAAAGTCTTCACACCTGAGGGGACCTGCGTCAGATCATATGGGGATGTCAAGGGTCCATCCGGAATAGTGATTGATGAGAAAGGTTACAGTTTTGTTAATGAGAAGGATGGTAACTGTCTTTCCATCTTTGACCCTCAAGGAAGCAAGGTCCATTCAGTTGGCAATCTCAATGGCCCCAGAGGTGCTATTCTAGATCCCAAGAGTGGTAGTCTGTATGTAGCAAACTGTGGTGCTGGAACTGTATGTAAGTACTCCTGCATTGTTTGAAGTATTACTTCTCCTTTTGTGCTTGCTTTTTAGTAGCTGGTATAATTATTTTGAATGCTTTGGTAAATATTCATATGACTGATTGAACAGAACTTACCACGAGTCATGAGCTTCTACATATGTACATGCACACAGTCAACAGGTTAACACCCCGAAGAAAAGTAAGGAAAGGTCCCACAGGCATAGAGGTGTAGCTGCACATCCTCATTCCAATACTACGTCAATTTTGAGGCTCATCTGTGGTGGGGGAAGCAAGGGAAAGTGGGTGGTATGTGTGCCACATGGGTGAGAGTGAGTGTGACTGTCCTGGCTTGTACTAAGGAAACAGGAAGTGTGGCATCAAATAGGATCTTTTTTGAGTGTGTAGTTGGTGAACACATGTGCTACTGATTTCATGTTGGTTGCCATGATGACAGAAGTTCTAGGGGAAGAGAAAAACCAATACAGTACAGTCAGAAGGCACGATGCACTAACCACTGTGTTCATCATGGCCATGTAGAAGTCAGGAGGCGGTGGGGTTGGTGCACATTGTACACCATCTGGGCTACACACTCACAGACGAGCTTCAATAGACTCCACATAAGCTCAAAACTGACGTGAAGTAACAGCCGTAAGTGAATAGACATTTTGCTACAGAGACTCACACACATGCGCTAGACACAGAAAATACTCTGACATGTGCCACAACTGGAAAAGTCCATGCAGATAAAGATAGCCCGCAAATGAGTGCGTATATCATTGCACCACATATGTTAAACCACACATATGCAAATATTTTGCACGTGTAAATGCGTTAACACTGATTAAGCCACCTTCTTTCGAAGTTATAGTAGTCAAGACGCACTCGCTAATAACAAACCCCCCAAAAAACTACAGAAATAGATGAATAGACCAGTGGAGTTTATTGGGTTTCACGACACCAGGTCGCATTGGTGTTGTGTCCTAAACACACAGTGACCCTGAACTACACATACCCATGTGTGTTGCGTACTGGATTATAATAAATGGTTTTTTTTGCTGACCACTATGTAGAGATAGGCATTAAATAGGAGTTGTATACATTATTGCACTCTTTTAATGGCTGTGAATCGATAAAGACCTGGCTATTTTCAGCTTTTCTCACATGCACTTAACAACTTGGATGCCAAATGTGCATCCCTATACTAGTATTCTGCATATGCACTATATCAAATAAAGTGCCAAACAAACTGACATCATGCAGTAATATCATGCTGAGTAGGAATCCAAGTACTCAGCCATCTATACTGGATCAAAACGGAGCTGGACATTTAAATTTTGCTCAAATTTACAACGTTCATAGGCCTCATCATTGGGATATTAGTCTTTGCCAAGAATGCAGTCTTCAGAGCATTAGAGTCTTCAGATGAATGTAGCTTTGTACTGCTTTGGAATATCCTGGACATTTTCAATATCATTAAATAGCAAATGATCTGAATATTCTGAAATGCCATCTACCAAATGTGTTAACATAGCAACAGTTATTCAAATAGTAACGATCAGAACTCCATCTTGAGGTGGCTTGGTGCAAATCCAAGATTGGCAGTGATGGTGAAAGGGTCGTGCAATGCTTACATTAATGAAAGCACAGCGCATGAAGGGGCGTTCTGTTGCAATCATTATGTCATCATATTCTTTGCAAGCTGTGGCATGTCTACCAAAAGCGTAATAAGATTTTGTACTGGAGTCAGAGGGTTGGACTGGACATGGAGTAATGATTTTTCTAAATCACAAGAAAGGGGGACACATGACCAGTCAAATATATAGTGGAGGGGGTATGACTGAACGAGAGAAAGACTGCAGTGTGGCCACATTGTTGCGCACATAGGGCTGAGAATAGATTGATGTACATGACGTTTTGTATGGGGTCAGTTTCTGAGGGATGTATGTGTGGTGGTGTGGTGTGTGTGTGTGTGTGTGTGTGTGTGTGTGTGTGTGTGTGTGTGTGTGTGTGTGTGTGTGTGTGTGTGTGTGTGTGTGTGTACTTAAGTACCCCACCCATTATGTGTGTGAATGTTTGGAAACAATCTTTTATTTTGTTTTAACTCTTTGAATGCCAAGTGCATATATACATGCATTATCACACAACCATAAAGTCCTCTGTGTGATTCATTTCAGTGTTGTGTTTGTTACAAAGAATCGCTTTGAATACTGTACATGCAATTCAGTGACATGCATGTAAACCAGCCATGTAGATGCTGAATTCAAACCCAGGAGGGGCACTGGGATGTACGCACATCTTGTGTGTCCATCATTACCTCCCACACAAACCATACTTATTCTGAACTGCAGAAGGAGATGGAATGAACTGGAATTTTAAACTTGTTGTACGACACTAATGTGGGATACACATTCCTGTTCTGGGAGTAAATAGCATTAGTGAAGTCATCTGAACAATGCGTTCTTCAGAAGAAATATAATTACTGCAGTTGTAAAGTAACCAAACATGTCATGTACTTATAAGGTCACAAGTGCAGCAAACATTTGCTGCATGCATGCATCATGAAGTTGTGATCCACACACTTCTTACATACACTGTCATGTAGAATTCATAACGGTTGTGTGTATATGCATGCATTCATGCGGACTAGCATGGCGTCCAAAGAGTTAATTGCATTGAATTATATTAATGAGATTTCATGAAAGTCAATAAGATGTTCTGAGTCATAGATGAAGCAGGTTTGGTATTTTGGTGAATAAATTAAATCACTAGTACCTAATAGTGGGTATGGTAGGTACAAACATTCTCTGTCATCCGTTAGTGGGCCTTAATCACCTTTTTCCATCCACTCTAGCAGGATGGGTATGTTATGCAGACTTCCAATAACGTAACTGTCTCTCCCTTTCCTCAGTCTAATCAAATAAGTATATATTCTACTGCCTCTCTCCACCAACGGAACTCCTCCCTCCCCTCTTCCCATCCTCTTTCCAATCTCATTGGAGACCGGTAATAAAAATTTCTAGCTAATGACCAGTATTGCTTTAGTCTCGTACCCAGACCCACCATGACGTAAACGTTTATCGCGTACTGTAAGCGATAAACGCTTACGTCATGGTGGGGCTGGGTACGAGACAGTATTGCTTAATAACTCTGAACTCAATCTAATGGGGTACAGTGTAAATGAAGGATGCAAATAGCTACGGGGTTAAGAGGGTTTGGCAACAGACTGATTGGAAAGGAAATGTCGCTGAGATGAGTATGCTGCCAACCAAGATTGAAAACTTATATGCAGGATTGTTATAGGCACTACACACTGATGGAATAGTATGTTTGTGCTGTTTACCTTAACTTTTATTCCAAAACCTGAGAAACATAAGAGTGGTGTAACAAGTTTGAGTATTGGATCCTAAATGTATGTGAATAGCCACAAGTGTCTGTGGGGCTGAATGCTTCTGCTCGATGTTCTGTACGATAATGAAGGGAAGTGTGTATATCGTGAGAGCTTCAGCCATTCCAATACTCTACTAAAATCCACACAACCTCTTAAGACTTCAGACACACTTTCAGAGTGTGCACATGTACACATTCCCATTCACACACCACACAAATATCTCTATTCAAACCACACACACGCACACACACACACTCATACACACACATGCACACTCATGCACACACGTGCACACCCACATACCCACACACACATAGCTCTACCAGCTACATCAGGACCTGGTCCATGCAGCAATAAAATGGTGTGTGTTTGCTTACAACCTATTGATTATCACTTGTGTTATGCAATCAGTAGTAAATTGTGTTTCAGTATAATTAATTCTTTTAATCACGCCTTTTCTGTGTGTATATTTGCCACTGTAAATTCATTGATCTGTTGTATGGTGCTACATCTGGATGAGGTATGGTACAGCATCAGCTTGGCAATCTCTGCCCACCAAGAAAGAGATGCAGGCCTCGTTTAACTTCATGTAAGGGGTCATGAAAGCACTTCCACCAACAACAGCTTCTATACATAGCCACCATAGTGACCTTGTCACCTCAATGTGAGAGCGAAGTATGTAACCCAGAACAAGTTATCAAATGTAGTGTACAGTTGTCCATCAGGTATTTCCATCCATGGCAGTGCAAAAATCTATGTAGCCCGCATGAATGATAAAGCTATTCATGTGTTTGACCAAGCTGGCCTGCAGTAGAGGACCATCGATATCGGTAGTAAAGGGTGGTGATGGTCAGTTCAGAGGTCCATGTGGCTTATTCATCAAGGGATATGTAGCTGATAGTGGCAATCATTGCATTCAGATGTTGACGATAGGATGACAGTTCTTGCAAAAGTTTGGCCACTATGAATCAAGTCAGGGACAGTTAAATTGTCCAATATATGTCATTATTGATCACTGAGATAGGTTGATTGTTGCTAATCACTACTATCATGGAGTTGTTATATTGGATCCAGCTGGGACCTGGCTATTGACCATAAGTAGTAATGCCTACTTTAGTCATGGCCTTGCCTTGGACCCTCAAGGGAACATCCATCTTACAGCCTGGGTTGTAACCCAATTAAAGTCTTTTTCACCTGAGGGAACCTATGTCGATCAAATGGGAATGCAAAGTTTCCATCCAGAATCCACACAGTTGGCAATCTCAATCAACCCAGAGGTGCTATTCTAAATCCTAAGAGTGGTAGTCTGCATGTATGTAGCTGTGGTGCTAACACTGTATTGAAGTATACTTTGTAGTTTGATGTAATGTTACATCTTCCATGTTACTTCCTTCCAAGTTAGATGACATAATAATGTTAAACAAATTCAGATGAATTGATGTCCACCCCTTCTCATGATCATTGTCTGGAACTGTATGTCATGGACCATAGTGAGTTCTGAAGGTGTGAGGGTTTTATGGTCCTTGACACCATTAGTTATCTGTGTCACCTGTCATTCTTGTTACCATACCATCCTCCTCCCCAGACTGTCTTCTACAGTGTGACAAATGTGGAGATGGGTACTACCTCAACCCTGCCTCCAGGACTAAGTTCCTATGTGCAGTTTTGCCCTAATACCAATTCATCTTTTGGAGGCTCTGCACCAACAGATTATGTTTATGCATGCCACACCACACGGCAGACAGTAGGACAACATCACCATTTGTTACGACCTCCATGTATACGAGTTTCCGGCTGAGATTGTGTGACAGACGTGTTTGCTTACAGTCTATTCACTGGAGGTTGCTGCAGCATATTTATCTCTGGATGTTGTCAAGGTAATGACAACAGAATGAGCAAAAAGAAATGTCAGTAAATATGCATGCACACACACACATGCACTCACAATAATGTGTGCAGCACCTTGGATCTACTTCTGATATGGTGCAATGTATGATAGGTTACTGCTGCATATCACAGTTGCTTCGATGATCACAGTCAGAAGAGATACGAATATGACTGGG
>JABACO010000004.1:11604551-11652444 GCA_013339895.1 Ephydatia muelleri
CCCCCCCCCCCCCCCCAATGTGAATACTTTCTGATATTCCAAAACCTGTAGGGAAACAACCATGCCTGTTTTGCTGATAACACTGGGCCAGTTATTGATAGTAGGGGTTCTTGTGTCCCCATTCCTTGGATTCCATTGTACTTGATCACAGAAGTTTCATGGAAGGTGGAGGTGATTTGAAAAGAGCCTCAAGTGGGCTTATGTATTCACATACGACTTGCATCAGAGAGTCCATACATCGTACTAAGAAACTCAAGGTTACAATTTCAGAGTCTAGCTCAATTGAATAGAATTAATTCTCTTCAGTTCTCTTCCAGTTGTATCAAGCATCCAGTGCACCACCTTACTGACTATTGCATCTCTTGCTTCCTCACTTGACTGCAACAATTTCTATCATGCTCAATGGCT
The DNA here is from genome assembly GCA_013339895.1 of Ephydatia muelleri. Taxonomy (NCBI): domain Eukaryota; kingdom Metazoa; phylum Porifera; class Demospongiae; order Spongillida; family Spongillidae; genus Ephydatia; species Ephydatia muelleri. The sequence goes on from JABACO010000004.1 coordinate 11,604,960, forward strand.
GCATTGATGCTTTTTTTACATGATGCAGATAGCGCCCAATACATCATGCCGCAACCAGTTGCACCATTCTACAGGCAGGCTTTATTGAGTGCACATTCCAGACGTCTGACGTGAAGACATGTAACAACATGGACCATGCATATATGGTACCAGCCAAGTGACTTACTCTATCAGACAGGTGGCACACACGAACCTGGTTGCCGCAACACACCAAAGCAAATAGGACACTGCAGCTCCTCAATGACGCATAGCAGCTGTGCATGGGGTTATAGCTAGTATTATTCTTTGAAGCATTACTGATTTTATGTGCTTCACAATTTTGCTGGAGTACTCCCCATACCAGACTTTCCTGTCTTCTTTCCTGTCCGCGGTGTTTAAAATGGCTTATGACCATTGCAGCCCCTATATAAAATATATAAGCTGATAAGCTGATAAGCAAGCCATGAAAACCTACTGGCATCTCTCCACGGAATGGCTAAACCAGTCCACTGAGCACTTGTAAGGTGTCTACTTTTGAGCAGCATAAATCCTGGGGGGTGGATCTCAGGGCTATCCTTCTTTGTGTCGATATGAAAGGCTTGCAAAATCTCCTCAATTACCTGTCATCTCATTAATTAGACTGTAACTACCATCAATAAGTATTCCAGATGGACTCTTTACATCCCCATATGATCTGACATAGGTCCCCTCAGGTGTGAAGACTTTGACAGTGTTTGAACCATAGGCTGCAACATGGATGTTTCCTTGAGGATCCAAGGCAAGGCCTTATGGACGCTGAAAAGCATGACTACCAGAGACATTACCATTTATGGTCAACAGCCAGGTGCCCCACTTGCTGTGTCATTTTGTTATTTGTATCAATGGCTGCAGCTAGTATTGATGTATCTTTCTGTGCACACTTAAGAGCCCTTCTCATTTCATCGCGGTGAGTCTCTACAACAGTGGACAGCTCAGTAAAATTGTGGTCTTTGTGACTTGATATGATGCAGTCTCGACAGACAGAAGAGTTGCAGGACTTACAATAGAAATCCAACTCCTGCTTCTTGTGTTTCAGGTGAGTGCAGTAAAGTTCAGCTGGTTTCATAATAGTTGGTAGCAGTGTGGCTGATTCCTTGCCCAGTCCAACCACACTGTGTGCAAACAATTGTGGAACATATTTGTGGCAGTCTTGCCCGACATGAACAACAGAACGCAACTGCATGGTTGGAGCATCCATTTACGCAGAATGTGCAGGATACCGCATAATCGCTGAGAAATTTTGACATGTACTCAGCAAGCAATCTCCACCTCATGTCCAAGATGGAGGTTCATCACAGCCATCTCATGAATGAGATGTATAGGAACCAATCCATGGGCCATATCTTGTTGAGCTGGTGAGGGGGTAGGGCCTGCAGTGTTCTGCCGATTCAAACATGCGTCTGGTCCTGGTGACCTTGCATGAGGACTGACAGTACCATGTTCTGGTTATTAGATCATGTGAGATGTTCAGTTATCCTCAACAAATAACTTCCATTTCGAACCCATATTGTAGCTGCTGCCTCCTATATATATGCGCTGTGCAGAGTGGAAATAATATCGTGAGGCTGCTGCACTTACAAATATGATCTCCTTTCGGATTTTTGTCTTGGCAGTCGGCAGTTAGAACTGGTACAGACTGTAAAAACCCCGTAACAGAGCAGTAATCGTACTCGTTACGGTATGTTATCGGTTTGTAGCGTATTGTAATTACAAGCTGTTCCTATTTCACAGCAAAAAAAAAAAGGCGTAAATCATATTTTGATTTCACAAGTGATCTGTTTTTTCATATCTGTACCAAAATGTTAACAGTTTTGATACAGATATGAAGAAACAGATCACTTGTGGAATCAAATATGATTTGCGTCTTTTTTTTTGCTGTGAATTTGGCATTCGAGTCCGTTCCATACTTTAAATTATTACGGTCCTGAATCAATCCCGAAATCGGCCGTGACTCGGAATGTAAAACCTAACGGTTCCGTATCAGGGTGAATTTTTTTCGTTGTTTACCACTTTGCAGTGATTTTTGTTTGTGTACCTTTCGCGCGTGCGTGTACGATAGGTCAATATTTTAGTCCGGGAACGAGGCGCAGAGACCCTGTGGTGCTTGTTGTGTTGTTTTTCACCTAGCACGAAAAGATAGTGCCAGAAATCCATCTATTGGATCGAAATGAGAATAAATATACCTTTTTTGAGCCAAGAGTACACACTAGAAAAAAGTGTACTTTTTCCCGGGACGCTCTTACCTTGCAAATTCTAACTGATGCAGTGTCGGAATGGAAGCTCACAAGAAGCTAATAACAGCACCAAACATTGTGTAGAGTGTTGAACTGTAATCTATTTTTGAGAAACAGCTTTTCCGACTAATTTTCCAAAATCTGAGTTTGACAAATAAGCGTAAAAAGTACTCGATTTTCACGGAACCAGTGTTTAAAATTCAATAAAAATAAATAATTATAAAACGCAAGATGACCGTCTAGGTATGGGCCAATTCTGGATATGATATCTCGCGCGATATTTCATACTTCGATATATATATCGCCGATACCGGCATAAGAGCATATCGACGTTATCGGCGGCAGCACTGCTTTTGTATCGCGTATATTGCAATCGAATAGCTTCGTGTTGACGAGCTGACTTGGGAACAGGAAAAAAATATTTCAATTCAACAAAGAACCTTTACAACGAGCATTCACCGTCATATGTAGACTGGCAGACTAGAACTTGAATAACTTTATTTTCTATTCACCGCGCCGCTGGTAGACATATGCACCCCAGGCCCTGGCATGACGTCCAGGATTTTGGACGTTGACGTTGTGTAGGAATCGCTCATTAGTTGAGGCGCTAAGTGCGATGATTTGGAATCGAGGCTGTATCTCCATGCAGGTATGCAGGATACAAGAAGCATTGGCCCTGCTAAGACTACCAGCCATGACGTGGGTCATCTCCTAGTTTTGGTTTCTTTTTCTTTATGTGCTCTGATGCTGGGAGTGTTTGTAGCTTCATGCACGTATGAAGGGTTCAAGGAGTCTTATTATTAGAATCTGTGAAGACATGTAGCAACTGTTTCTGGGCTCTATCCTATATTTTTAATTAACAGCCTAGAATTCAGGAATGCCGCTTTACCTTGACTCGTGCAGGTATATAAGATCCAGTTACGTTTATTTAATTACAAATGATTTTCACTACACCTCCTAGCTTGTTTCTGAATGCTAATGAAATGATTATTAAATCAAATCACCTGTTTGGACATCCTTGTGCATCTCTATGTCCCCAACTATAGCCACATGGGGCTGCAACTCCCCTTCTTTACCCAACTATAGTCACATGGGGCTGCAACTCCCCTTCTTTACCCAACTATAGTCACATGGGGCTGCAACTCCACTTCTTTACCCAACTATAGTCACATGGGGCTGCAACTCCCCTTCTTTACCAAGCATTCCAGTCCATTGAACCCAATGTACTGATGGTTACACATAAACACTTGATGAGTTAACAAATTGGACTCAAGTGCATCCTTGCCGACTCCACAGATGTGCATGGCTAAAGGATCACTGTTAACCCTGCAAACATGTACACATCACTCAATGGATGTAATTACATGTAGCAATCTTGTCAGCTAAATTAAACTCATAACAAGTGTTGCTTGGAAATTAATGAACATATTTAACGACCATGCACTATGCATGTGCATGTAATAACTCTGCTTATAACTAGTTAGTCTTAATCTGGGCGACAAATGATCGGAGCTGAAGAGGGTTAAGTGCAACAGTGACATCATCACCTTTAAAATTTTCGTGAACCTGAGAAAGAGGGAGGAGTTAACCACACCCACACCACACAAGGTTAGAGGCCACACCTCCTGGTAGTCAGGAGTGGTCTCCTGGATGGCCAGGATGTCCCACAGCTTAAAGAAGGCCCCTACATCCACAGACTGTGGTTGCAGCCCACCATTGATGATCCTATCACAAAGGACCAGCCGCAATGATGGTGTGCTCTTACTGGCCCTGCACTCACCTGAAGGCCACCTCAAAGACATCTTGGTAGACATCCAGCAGGTCCAGACCCAAAACATGCACATCCTGTGGAGAGACCATGTGATGGTGATGGTGATGTGTGGTGTGAGCAGGTGGTGCATGCACATGCATGCCATGATAGTCTGCAGCTAAAATTAATATTTATATCACAAATGTACACATCCTCCTTTGAACTTTGAAAGAAAAGGAAAAGTAGGGGTCTGGGGTGGGAGGATCTATTTGGAAGGGAGGGGGAGGAGGACTAGGTGGGAGGGGCTGGTGGGTGGGGATACGTGCCTGTGGCAAGCTCTGCAAAGGGGACCAGGCAGTCATACATCCACTGCTCCATTCTTCACTGGAATTCAGTATAGCAAAGTGAAGTGTGGGAGGAGAGGTGAAGGACATGCTGGTCGCCATGGTGATTGGCTGAGCCATCCCTGTTGGTAACACAATGCTTGGAAGCTATGTAGCAAAAGTTCCACCCATAACTCCGCCTACCAGATGACACAAAGCCCAACAAGACAGAATCAGTCATAACAGAGTCATCATCTCCACGAGGATCAAACAAAATAGGCAACCTCCTGAGAAGACACAATACAAATGAATACACACACACACACACACACACACACACATAAACACACCTGTGCAACATGATTTCCATTATGCCTCCATGAGCTGCGACACTCATTGGCCGTCTTGCCAATACAGAGAATGTGGTCTGGAGACTAGCTCCATCAAAATGAGCCCCTCCCACTAGTGGGTATGTATTGCCTTGAAGCAGAATACTTGAGTTGTAAGTCCTTCTCTGTGAGATGTCATGGCACAATGAAAGAAGAGTATAACTTCATACTGTGCCCGCTCTCTGATAAATACATGTATTTAAAATTCATATATGAGAGTAGCACAGGGGATGAGAATGAAAGAAGTGCAATAAGGAAATGGATTGTGATGAACTAAATACATATGCAATGGGAGAGACATTAACAGACTATTCCCTTGAGGTCGAGATCAACTACCATTTCGGGATAATTCATTCACGCAAACAAACTAAATCAATACTTGTAGCATGGCCACCCACCATAGGATAGATCCCATTGCTGTATGTGACAAAAGAATCAGTGGACAGGTCTGTTCTGAAAGACGAAGTGAAGGAGGAGGCGTTGTCTGATGGGAGGGGCCCAATACTGTGAGCACAGAGTACACAGAAGGAAAGGAGAAGAGGAAGGGGAGGAGGAAAGGGGAGGAGGAAAGGGGAGGAGTAAGCAGTGTTGACATACACACAGTACTTGTAGTGAGATAGAGCGCATTACGCAAATCAATAAATGCATCAGGTAAATTGACTAACTTTGTCTGCCACTCCACAAAGTTGGAGTATTGATCAGTGAAGTCTGAGCTAAGTGGTTTGAAGAGCCGAATGGAATTGTTGAGATACTAAATGTCACCAGGGGATGACGGAGGGTGAACCATTTTGATCACAAATGCATTCAATTACTAACTGAGTTGAGAGTTTGTGTCACTTCCCAGACCAGAGGACCATTGGCTGTGATGGTGGTGTGTAGTTTCTGTGGATTGTGTGCATCATTAATATACATATCCAAGCGTAACCCTTCACTTGCCTTAGGGGTGAGTACTAAGGTATCTTCCAATTGGGGAACAAAAGTGTACACATTTGTGCCGTCACACACATTGAAGTCCAGAAAAGCCTTCCTCTCCACATATTGAATATATTCCTGTTCAACTGAGTGGCTGCCATTGGAGGCGGGGCTACTCCACCCAACAAGATGATTGGTGGCATTGAAGTTCAGTTCAATGGCACCATTGGAGATACTGAATTGAGCTAAGTCTGATTGGTGAAGAGGTGTGTGTATCAATGTTAAGTTAATGATACAAACAGCTACATCACTGGATACTCAATCACATAATGGCTGAGTAGATAGCAGGCCATCCTTAGCCCACCATTGGCCCACTCTAGCCCACCATTGGCCCACTCTAGCCCATCATTGGTCCACTCTAGCTCACCATTGGCCCACTCTAGCCCACCATTGGTCCACTCTAGCCCACCATTGGTCCACTCTAGCCCACCATTGGCCCACTCTAGCCCACCATTGGCCCACCTCCGACAGGCTTCTGTTCCTCGCAGCTGGCCTTCTTCATGTAGTACACCTCCATACCCCCTGCAGAGGCTTGCACCACAAAGTACACCATTGACCCTACCACTTGTGACCCCACAGTAGCCATCTTGGCATCCAACACCTAGGTCACCATGGTTACAATGCTGCTGGTAGATGGGCCTCTAGCCTATACCTACCTGCACACACACATCCTGAGGGAGCTGCACAGACACATAGGAGAGCCTATACAGAAGACATGGAATGTAGCTGCATGTGTGCTCATAGCATGCTGTGAGCATCCCTCACATATCATGGGGCAGAGGGTTCTGCACCACCACCACAGCTATGTTGGCCTCTGTTAGACCACTGAGGACAGAGACACTATCCGAACTGAGAGTGTACGTGACTGGACTAGCACTACACAAGATGGCTGCCTGTGGAGGGAGAGAGGGAGTGAGGGAGGAGGGAGGATAATAATGGAGAGGGAAGGAGTGAGGGAGGGAAGGAGAGAAAACCATAGATTCAACCTGGTATCTGTGTAACAAGGGAAAGCTATACTACAAGATGGAAAGGAGAGGAAGAAGTCTTACCTTCATGAAAGAAGTACCTTCATCCCCGGCAGTCAGAGCTTTCCCAAGCCTAACATTGTAATCATTGTAGCTCTCTGTGAAGCTGGTACCGGTGATGGCATCATGATGCTGCATTATAGCAGAGGTGTTCTTGGCTAGGACCAAGGCCTCCTCTACATTGCCATTGCCCAAAAACAAAGACAATGCTCGAATTGTTTCCAGTGCTCTCAGAGATGCATCCTGTACACCTGAGAGAAGCTTCTGTGCTGGTTTGGAGGTGTAGAAACCAGACCAGAAGGAGTCAGCTACTCCACATGGGTTGCTACTAGCAAAACACAGTGTAGCCTCACATGGTGAGCATGCAATGTATGGCAGGAAGTCTCCTCCACGTGAGGGAAATGTAACACCTGCACTCAACACCGCGTCCATGTACTCACTCAGTGTGGAATATCTTATGGTAAGTCCATATGCTGTGCTGTTGCTATTGATAGCATCAACAATCTCATCCATTGATGCAAAATCTTTAGTGGCATTTTGGAAGGCAAAATCGTTTCCAAATGGCACTAGAACATGATCTGTCATGTACCAGCCGAGCTTCTCCTTGCAAATAGCCACCAGCATGGCTACTTTCACTTCCAAGCTAAGGAAGGCTGGAAGGGCAGGTGTGGAGTAAGATGTGTCGAGCACGTGCGTGAAAATCTCTCGTCCAGAGAAGGGGCTTCGCCACATGAACTCCAAGCTTTTGTCAGCCCTCATTTGCTGTTTGACAGAGTCCGGGACCCTGTTGAGAATGATGGAGGTGTAGCCGAGAAGCGAGTATAGCTCCGCCATAAAGATGGAGTGTCCGAAAGGGTCAATGTGCCATTCGTGTCTCGGCCTTACATTCAAAGTTTCGTTTAAGAACTGCAAGCCGAGGGTCATCTGGTTCAACGTGGCGTACACGCTGGTATCGGCCTCGTCATGCATCACCCAACCCCCTCCGATAAACTCCAGCTGACCCTTCTCCACCAGTGTCGTCACCAACTGACGCTCCTCCTGCGAGGCTTGGCCCCACCACACAGAGAAGTAGGACACCTCCTCCCACACAAATCTCCGGTCCTGTCTCTGTTGCAGGGCGACAAGCATGGAGTCGAGAGTGTATTGGACTTCCGAGTGGTAGTAGTCGTCGAATGATTTCTGGTAGCCCGCATCGCAATGGCTGTGTGGCACCAGGTGCACCACGGGCAGGCTCGAGGCGCTACGAATGAGCGTCGCTCCGAGACACAAGGCGAGCAACGCCAAAGCCATGTCTGCAGAAATGGGGCGTTGCTTCGGAGCCTAATTAGTGCGATGTCACGTGGTTGCAATGTTTTTTGAGGTCTGCCTAGATCAAGTGCACTTAAAAGTTACATTGTAAATACATGCGACTGCTCCACACCGTCACAAAAACTGCGTATCATATATTGTTAATAGTGCAGGAGGGGTAACCCCCCACCTATTCTCATGCTTTCAGGCTCAGCAGCACAAGCGTTGGTATTAGAAAGCGCAAATCCCATGCATGTTACTGTTAGCATAGCCATAGATTATATAGACTACCGTTAGAGAGTTAAGTATGTATGTAGTACATGTATAGTTTAACATTTCAATTTCCACGCTTGCCAATGTATTAAATACAAATTGCCATGGTTAGGGCGTCAAGCTTGTGTCTGAGGGGATCCAAGGTAAAGTGGAGTGGACAAGCCTGATGGATGCACCACATGGCAGCTTTAGTTTTTAGGCCCGAAATTATGGATGTGTCTAGCGAATAGTGTTCTTGTTCACACGGAGCTACTTTTGTAATAGTTTTTTAATGCTACGCGCGGGTCCTCTTCCCGCACCCACCCACCCCCTTCGGAGACCAACGCCTCTCTTGTCTCACTCTAATTAACTTTTAATAAGTGTGCCCCTCCCATTAATAAATTCCTGGATTCGCCAAAGTGTTCAGCACCAATGATTTTTCGTTTGCCAATCCACTTTTATGTTATTTGTTGGCGTGTTATTGTGTTTGTTTCATTAATGAAATACAAATTACAGCCGATTGAAATCGTGACCAAATATACAAGAGGTCTAATGTAGGCAAAGCGTCCATTTTATTTTGTTGTTGTTGAATTGGGAGAGATGCAGCAGCAGGTAACCTTTGTGTGATAACCTTTTGGCATACTTATTTATTTGGGGGCTTAACAAATATTCAAAGAGCCATTGATGTTTCAAGATCACGAAAATAGCTACACATATTTTAATTGCTATATCACACAGTGTTAGCACTACCATATGCTTTGTGATGGAGATGGAGACGAGTCCATTACATGCGTGACCAAATATGGAGAGATCCTTAATAAGTGTGTAGGGGAATCATGTGTCTCACTAGACTGATTTGGGGTGAGAAACACATTCTCAACCCTTTGCAGTCTGGCCTTGAGTGCCTTTAGTTCGTTAGGTAGCAGATCTCCAAGTGCTACCATCTCGTGGTCAGTGTGGGTCTGGAGGATGTGGGAGGCCATCTCAGTTAGCGACCAATCTCATCTTGCATCTTCTTCAACTGTTTCTTCTGGAGGGTCAGAGCTGTTGTCTAGGAAATTGAAATGGCCTCCATATCTGACAACAATGTGCCTCCCTAATGGCTTGTCTGTGGACCTTTGCAATATTGCACACCTCAGCAATCCTGTGGTCCTTGTGGAGGATGAGGGTACAGTCTCTGCAAGTCAGTAATTGGCATGTCTCATACATAAATTTTCAATTCTTCATTTGGATTGGGAACAGAAACATTCAGTTCATTTAGTAGATGGAAGTTTTAGTGACTCCTCACCAAATTCAACAGTTGGATGATTGGACAGTTTTTGACTGTATTTATGGTCCTCATGGCAGTAGGAACACAGCAGCTCATGACATGTGCAACAGAACACCACTGCAGGCCATGTGCTTCCATCAATGCAAGCATCATATGACTTTTCACCATCACTGCCAATCTTGGACATGTACCCAGCCACTGGACATTCTGAGGTAATGCATTCACTCCAATTGGACACTTCTCTGACAGGTACATGTAGGACAGTCCATGTTCTGCTTGGTACCGGACCTCTCTAGACTCTGCCCACAGAAAAGTAAGAGTGGAGGCATGGAAGTGTTCTGGGTTCTTTTTAGGGCTTAGAACACAGCTGACATGTGATGTGTGGAGGTACTTGAGAGCAATAGAAAGATGTAAACATAAAATATATTAAAATAACAGTCATAAATAATTGCACACTTTAGGAGATTACCCATGCATTTTCAATTTGTTTATTTCTTTCATGCATGCATCCTGTGAACAGGCCTGTTGCAACGTCCACTCCTTCCCGCCTCCCAGTCAGTTTACGAAAATCAGCCCAAGTCGCTGTTCTGTCTATGTGTACAATACCATGCAGAAGCAACTTGCACGCGCGTACAGTATATCACTATATGCGAGTTTCATGCGTATCACGCCATAGCCGCCATCACTTGCACGAGTCTTGAATGCAACACTTACTGTCAAGTGGTGGTGATGATCGTTAAAGCAAGACTGATCATCAGGATTCGTGCGATACGTAAGCTGCATCTGCATGGTACTGAACATGTATATGTTCCGCACGGATGGCCGGTTACATAACGGGCCACCCGTTACGTAACCGGTCGTCCGGTTGCGTAACCGGTCGGCCCGAGGTTACGTATGCTTACACAATAACGATAACTAAATCAATTCAATGCTTAACGAAGTCAGTGCAATGATAAATACGGAATTATTTTTGTATAAAGTCAAGTGCATGAAGAGCAAAACCACCACTAGTCTTTGGAAGGAAGCATGAGTAGATCAGCCACTCTAAATGGCACCATCTTTGACATGCGCCACATTGCACCATATCTCCGTAGGTATCCGGCATCATATAGGTGCAGAACACTTCTATTTTCACTTCAAAATAACTCTCTGCTCTTGTTCTTGCTTTCTTATCAACAGTAGGGAATGGTGTTAGTTTTTTTGCTTTGAAACACTCCAGACGATGGTTTCTAACTTTACTTTGATTAAATTTAATATCTCCTACACACTGGCCAAGTGCAGCACGTAACGCTAAGGCAATCGCAAATACACGCAGTCATTGCTACCACGTTGCCTTTGGACTCATTTTGTTTTTCATTGCTTTCCTCAATCAAGCTTGTTCTGTATACTTGACATTGATGAGTTAAAGCAGATGATAAATGACCATTGTACTTACGGCAATCATGCACAATACCTTTACCACCTAGGCTAGAAGATGTTACCCAATGTGAGTCAGAAACAAGATGTATTTGAATGGCTCTGCCTTTAGTAGGAATGAATCCATCAATCTGCACCAATAATGTACTTTGCCATCCATCAATATGTGAAAACTGACGCTTAAGAATTTCTTGTGCAAGGGACATGTACTGATCTGTAAGCCAGTCTCCAGTTTCAATGATTTTTCTCATCTCAGCAGAAAAACAGACTCCACACTTGTTCTGCAGAGGGAAAAATATATACTGTCATGCAATGCTATTGAAAGAAATGTACTTGATCACATGCGCAAAACTAAGATATTTCATTTTTTGCTCACCCCTGCAACATGAGCTCCAGCACTCACTGGTACTATACCATTCTGTGGTGCATCAACATCAATATCAGACTCATCACAAATGATACTGCAGACTGATGAATCTACAATATCACTTTGTAAAGAGGTTTTAATGCTCAGCTCCTTTAGTCTTCAGATCATTACTGATTTTATCCTCTTTACTGTCACAAATTGATTCATGGTGGTAATGATTACTACATTCTATGTTGTTTTGTGCACAACTGCAGTGTTTTGTGTTGCATCTCCCTGACTTGCCAGTGCCAAGGAGCCTGCAACGTTGCTGCTTCTCTTAAGGATAATGCTGGCATTGTTCTCCAGCCCTCTACTGCAAACTTAAAGGAACCAGTAGATCCCCAACGCCATATTCAGCACTCCTACCCTAGAGCAAAGACGATACATGATAGAAGCCTTGCCCACTATTTCTACAATGATGCATGGCAAGCATTTTAGGTCAGTTTTAGCTTGATCAATGTGCAGTATTTGAATGCTGACATTATCTCCTACTGCAAACTGTTGAATGTGATGCCCATCGTGCTTGGAATACTTTAGCCCATCTTTTCTATAGCCTTTAAGTATGCAGCATCTGCCTTCTTATGTGTCTCCAGATGTTTCTTTTGAGTAGATAGGAATGTAGGCAATGATGTCTCTGAATGTGTTTCTTCAAGCCCAGTTGGGTCACTGCTATTCTCAACATCTTCAGCAAGCTCCTCCTGAGCGTTAGCTGCAATATCCTCCAACACAGTGCCATTTCCCTGAAATGTACAATAAAGAGTTTTTTTAAATTATGTGTATACGTGAGCTGCTGCCTTGCCTGCAGCTGCATACTTATTTCACACTTCAGTAGCTTATTCTTCTCTCCTTCATTTATATGTTTCCTGTTTCGGATCTTCAGTACTCACTATAGAACTTGGTTCATCACCATTGCACTCTTTCTCTTCCATGGCAACTTCATCATCAGCTTTGTAAATCACAGCATCCTTTTCAACAAGTTGTTCTTCATCGATCATACCCTTTAACCGTGGTTCAGGGATTTTGAGAGACCTTGGGGGCTGGCCAAATACAAGCTCATATGGCATTTGTTTGGCTGTTTTAGCATTCATGGTTTTTTGTATAGTGTATAACAAAGAAACCCTGTAACAAACAAAAATTTACACTTACAAACAATATGATATGTAGTATGCTTGGAAGGCCCATAACTGGGAATACCTATTTCTCCAATGCCTCAGCTATGTCATGAGCACCTTTACTGACCAAGGGAAATGCCAAATTGAACTTGGACCAGTGATCAAAAATGTGCAAAATCCACTTGAAATCCTAATCTGGAAGATGGTGAATGTCATTGAGATCAATCTGTAAGTGGGCAGATAGAACTGTTAACAGTCATAGTTAGCAGCAAACACAAGCCCTATACAGTTTATCACCTTAATTTGATATGAAGCCTTATACACTGCTATACCTTGTTGAGGTTTGGGTACATGCCAATGTTATACAAGGCAGTTCCACTGGCTGAATAGACTAGATTCCCGTATGGAACACTTCAGCTCATCCAGGATGGATGAGTTGTAGTCATCTAAGTGGTCTAACATTGCAGATGTCAGGTAGTCAGGTAAGCATAATGAAAGGGGTTCAGTAGATTTAATACATTCTTAGTGCTGTGCCTGGTGGTTGACCTCTACAAGATGTTTTTTTTTCCAACAACTCTTATTTTATGCCCTGCACCCCTAATCTGTGTGTACCACCCACTGAAAGTCTCCAGCATGCTCCTAAATGGCACCTTGTTGTGTTGTACCACACATACAGAGATGGTTTTGTTTGCAACAGATGCAGAAGGATGGATAAACATCAGACCGGGTACATCTCATTAGCATTATGTGAAAGACTATGTGTATGTTATAATCCCTGCAGCATCCATTATCTTCCATTTAGGTACATGTAGCAGTCAGCTTGTTGTGCCTGTGATAATCCATTCCCTATGAGTACCTGGTCCCTAGACACCTGTAGCCATTAAGTGTTCTGGAATTTTTGGGGAACTTGCTTATAAATTGAGATCTGTATTGTGTGTGTTTATGATGTCATTGTATTGTAATTATTCATGTGTAACACATGCTCAAAAGAAATTGAGCTTGAGGGTCAGGGTGGCAACCAAAGGGCTTCCGACAGGCTGGGAGGCGATGGTCAGGCTGTGGCTCTTTCAACTCGCTCATACTATCAACAACGACAACATCCCCCCTAATTTGGCTGTAAGGGGAAACCAAATCGATATCATGCTGGTGCCAGTGGAGAAGAGAACATATGCAAGCTTGGGAGCAAAGCTAGGATATTGCGGTTTTGGATGTCTGATGGTTTATATATTATCTCTGCCTTTAGTGATCCGGTTGTAGCCAATAGACCCTTTTCCTGTGTCATGTGACCGCTCCGTAATCTGATATACGTCTGTGTAAAATGATACACGTCCGCCGTGTTGATTACAGCTTTTACGGAAATATCCGAGTGACGACATATCGATCGTTGTGCTTTTTGAAAATCGAGCGGTACTACATGTAGGTGTAAACATTTTCTATTCCGCACAAACTCATAAAACATGGGATAAAGAGAAACCTTTGGAGATGCTGCGAATATATTGTTGTTTGCATACAGGGGAAATCAGGCATTTACTATCCCCTCTCGTTCCCACAAGTTGTGACGTGTGCTCACGTGTTACGCTTAATTAGGATTTACTGGCCGTGTTTTTTTACAGTAAAGTAGACAACTCATAAACCATATATAAATACACTGCTTTGCAATTATGAACAGTTATCTGTCCTTGGGTGAAGAGGTCAGACAATAAATTATCTGCAATCTGGCGGGTAAAAAGGTGGACCAGTGCATTGTGTGCACAATGCACCATGCAGTGTGCCAATAACCCAGGATCAATACTCTGCCTGTACTCCTCACCTAAACAAATTGGAGGAAAATTAGAAACATAATAAACACATGCAGACCTTACTGAGGTGTCGTGATTTACCCATGAAACTGTAAAGGTTATACACATCATCTGGGACATCACATGGGCAGGCTGCAAACCTGTTCCGCCTAATTCTATGGCAGTTCCACATATCCTTAAACTCCTTCAAGTCTTGTTGCAAAAGATATCCAGCAGTGTGGCTATATGAATGTTATGTGTTAAGCAACATAGTGTTTTTTGAAAACGTACTACTGATTTCAACATCACAATCATAGAGACCATTATCAACCAAGGTCTATATAATTGGACAAAGTATGAGCTTAAGACGCAATATCCAAATACAATACATAATCACAAGATCGATCCACCACCATTCCATTCTAAAACTTCGAAGCCTGGACCACCAGCTTTCTATACGCTGCATGATACCATCATGAGTGTGCATGCACACAGATATCACCAATACAACTTACACAATTCCTGATTGAGCTCCAAACATAAAACTATTAGCTCCAGCATAGCGATCACCGTGATAGTGCCTAAAAGCCATCTGACAAGTAGCAGTAGTTACGTTTTCAGTTCCATGGTCACTCCTCATGCGAGCTGGACATACTGATAGTATTGTGCATGCATGCACACACACACAAACACACACATACACACACATGCACGTACACACACACACACACACAAACACACACACACACAGGCAGAGGTGTTAATAGAAGTTAGGAAGATACCACAACAATGTCTGCCTCCTAACTGAAATACAGCTGTCAAGTAGTATTGAGCTACTAAACCAGGGTCGTTATTGGTGGTAGATAACTCAAGCCATATAATCTTCCTTGAGAATCTAAGGAAGCATGCATTTGCATTGCATATAGCTGATAATGAATAGCAAGTAAAATATGTACCCATCAATACAAGCATGAATAGGAAAAGCTGTAAGGCTTCAGCTTGTCATAGCCATCCATGTGCCAACACCAGTTGGGCCCCTAGGAGGAAATGTTCATCTACCAACGCACCTTATAGTTCAGTATGCCTCACCATATTTTCATATGTTCTTCGCTGTAACCTATGCATCATTCTCTGCTGTGTACCCTCACGACCAACAACATCATGACAGTAGACCTGCAGACACTCATCTTGATGCACAGCTACAGGAACACATGCATTCACACCTTTCTCAGCATTCTTACATACATGACATGCACCTAATACATAACATGAACACACACACTAACATGCATGTATCCACATTTGCATTTGTACCTTTTTACAGTGTATCCATACTTCGTTTGTATCAATTTCCACATTGATCGATACCCAAGAAGCCTATTTGAAGTTTGCAATTCATTCTGTTGTTTAATAAAACAAGATGTTGCATTGCATGCCAATAAATTCAGCTTATAGGACTAACTTGAATGGCTTGGAACAACAGTGGAAGGTGAGTTTCAAGCCTTCTAAGGCCGAGTTGAGACAACTTTTTCTTAAGCCACGTCAGGCTATATAATCAAGATGCACAAACAATGCCACGTCTAGCACAAAAATAGCCTCTCAAATACGTCACAGGAAAAAAACGCATAGAATCAAAGCATGATTTAACATGTGATTTATGAGTACAAATCAAATGACAAATCAAAAATTGATTGACGAGTAATTTCAATTGAGAAATCAAACTAGAATCATTACATAAATCATAATTTATATTTGTCATTTGATTCCATTGAGAAATCAACTGTCATTTCCGTTGAGAAATCTTCATGAATCATAAGTGGATTTGTCATTTGATTCTATTGAGAAATCAATTGTAATTTCTTGTGTGAAATATTCATAAAATCAGAGTAGGATTCTTGCATACAATAGCCACGTGGTTAAGAAAGGGGTTAAAAGAAACAAAAAAAAAAGTCAGATTGTTACGTTTCAAACTAATTCTTCAGATCGATGAGCAGCCCGAACAGCCCGTGCCCTGCTGAGGTGCAACAGGCGCTGCTTTTCGAAAGTCGCTCGCTCTTCTTCTTCATCGCTAGCAACATTTACATCTGACAGCGGTACCATCGCAACGGACGAACGTAGCTTTTCCTCCTTTCTGGGTCGGCCTTGATCAAGGACGTACTCCTCCTTGTAGTGTAGAAGTCCTTTTAAACATGAGGGAAAACGTAGCTGCGTGTTCATATATGCATATATACTGTCTTACATACCTTCACTCTTTTCACAAACGTCGATTCGTTAGGCACTGGATACTTATGGAAAGCCATAAGCGCGATGACAGACTCCAATAACTTCTTTTTGAGTGTGTCTTCGACTTCCGACCAAGTCTTTTCCTTAAGTACGAGTTCCACCTCAGCTGCATGTTGCTGGAATGCATCCTGAACAACTTCCTATGGATCACAATTGAAAGTGCATGTAAGCGTACGTATCTTTGTAATTTGCTATACTCATCATCACCAAAGGTACGCGGCTTTTGGCGGCTTTTGTGGTTTGTGGTGTTTCTGCCAAAGATGAATAGGCTTACCAATACCAGCGCTTCAACTCTTCACTTTAGCTTACCACCCTCTGCGATGTGGATGTTTACTTCAGCCATTGCATCCTCTAGCGCATCTAAACGTTGTTCCAATTGGAGGATTCTCTCCTCCATGAAACGTATTTGACTTCGTTGAAGATCTCGATCGCGATCGGTGTCATTCTCTACAAGAGACTTTCGCGAAGAAAGGGCCTTCTTTGACGACATTTTGAAAATGCACGTGCGCAATTGGAAATTATATTGCGCATGCGTTCTAGTCGGTGTGAAACAATTTCAACTCTACAGACAGGGGCTCTGTAGTGAAAGCCTATTTTGTATTGAAGGATACAAATGAACTTCAGCCCTATTTTGGAGTTGTAAAATTCTTTTTCAAATAGTATGTTACATTTACACTTCACACTACAACTGATGGAACAAAAACTGAAGTGCATGGAAATTTACTGGCATATGTTGTAATAAGCCCAAGAAGATTTGTTAATCGTTGTGCACTTGCACCTGCTGGAAAAAACAGTTCATCCTATTATGTTATTGAGCTTCCGCGATAGCTGTGTACCGGATCATTGCATTACATAGATGTGTGATAACTTATGATTTTGTTATGCTGCATGTGTACATGTATGTATTGAATATGTAATTGTTGAGTTACTTGTAATTTTTTGGTATGATCATGGTAGTACTTGGAATCAAGTGTGTGATTTTCCAGTAGGGCTAAATCAAATCGCAAATCGAGAGCGTGATTTACCAGTTGCGCTAGCTGAATCACATGCTTGATTTACAATCAAATGGTAAATCGTTGTTTGATTTCACAACGAACAAATCATTTATTGATTCCAGGAATCACGAGTGAAATCATATGTAAAATCATCAATTGATTTGATGCATTTTTTTCCTGTGATCTCCGGATCGTTGCGGTGCATCATTAAGAATAAGAAGGGGATTTGGACCGCGCTTTAATAGAAAAATATATGCTGACATAACCAACAAATCAGACATCCCATAGTAGTGCGCTGTGCAAATCTCAAGTAGTGCGCTGTGCAAATCTCAAGTAGTGCTTGGTGCAAACCTCGATTAGTGCGTGGTGCAAACCTCGATTAGTGCTTGGTGCAAACCTCAATTAGTGCGTGGTGCAAGTGCAAACCTCAAAAAGTGCGCTGTGCAAACTTCAATTAGTGCGTCGCGCAGTGTCTCAGAGCGCGACCAACCGGGCCACCGTACGAAAGTTCTGTTTCAATTGCTCGTAACGGTATGGAAGTACAAGAAACTGTACAACGGCAATCGAGGCGCGCACACTGTCAACAAGAACTTCAAATATTCGGAGAGCCATTTTGTAACGAGCGTGGAACAAACCAAAGGGCGGACGCGGACGTGGCGTCGCAAAGCTTCAAGCAAGACTATGAAGAATACAAGTAAGAAAATATGTAGCCAATTTAAATTCTACAGTGCGTTTATTATTCAATCTTCTTTCTGTAGTTGTGCAACAAGTGTTCACTCTCCTCCACACATCAAATGTCAGCTGTGTTGTAAGCGCTACAAAGAACCCAGAATTCTTCCATGTCTCCACTCTTTCTGTGAGCAGTGTCTGCATAAGGAGATAGAGAGGTCTGGGACCAAGCAGAACATGCAGTGTCCTATCTGTCAGAGAAGTATCACCATACCAGAGGGTGGAGTCAATGCTATACCTCACCTTGGCTTTGAAGTGGAGGTGGCTGGGTACATGTCCAAGATTGGTAGTGATGGTGAAAAGTCATGTGATGCTTGCATTGAGGGATGTACAGGGCCTGCAGTGGTGTTCTGTTGCACATGTGCTCATTTTCTTTGCAAGCTGTGCCATGACAAACACAAGCGTTATAAGATATTGTACCATCATCAGATAGTTGGGCTAGACCACGAGTCACTCAAACTACTTCCATCCATAATGGAGTCAATTACAAAACGACTCTGTTCCCAACCTGATCATGAGAAAGAAGAGTTGCAGTTCTACTGCGAGACTTGCCAATTGCTGGTCTGCAGAGACTGTACCCTCGTTTTTCACAAAGACCACAGGATTGATGAGGTGTGCAATATTGCAAAGGTCCAAAAAGATGCCATGAGGGAGGCACTTGTGTGTGCTCAAGAAGTCACCTCAAAACTACCCACGGCATTTGATGCCAATGACAAGATGGTAGAACAGGTTGGAACTTCAAAAGAGAATGCCATGCTGATCATAACCCAAGCCTTTGAACAGCTTCACCAAACCATTGAGGAAAGGAAGAAGACACTGTTATCAGAGATGGAGGCCATTTCACTTTTCAAGACAACAACTCTGACCCTCCAGAAGGAACAGTTGAAGAAGATGCAAGATGAGATTGAGTGCTACACTGAGATGACCTCCCACATCCTCCAGACCCACACTAACCATGAAATAGTCGCACTTGGAAATCAGCTACCCACTGAACTGAAGTTGACCCTGAAGAAGGTCGAGAATGTGTTCCTCACTCCAAGTGAGCCTAGTGACATTCATGTGTTCCTGCATATGGATACTCTTATTAAGGATCTCTCCATATTTGGTCATGTAACAAGCTCACTTCCATCTCCATCACAAAGCACATGGTCTTCTGTGTCAGTGGCCAAGGTGAAGGAAATGTATTGTGTTAAAGCGGAGACCATGACCTCAAATGGAGAGAGGTTCCCATATGGTGGCCTACAGGTAAAGGCTGAGCTGATGCCCAAGTCACATGATGGAACAGTTGTCCCAGGACAGGTGGATGACAATAGGGATGGTACCTACACCATCACCCTCACCCCTCAGACTGCTGGTCCTCACCAGCTCCTCATCACAATGGATGGTCAACATGTACAGAAGAGCCCTTGTGACCTTGATGTGAGAATTAAGTACAGCACTCTATGTAACCCAGAGCAAGTGATCAATTGTAATGGTGGTCCATCAGGTATTGCCATCCATGACAGTGGAGACATCTATGTAGCCTGCATTTATGGCAGCTGTATCCATGTGTTTGACCAGGTTGGCCAGCAGAAGAGAACCATAGGTAAAAAAGGGAGTGGTGATGGTAAGTTCAATGGTCCACGTAGCATATTCATCAAGGGAGATGTGATGTATGTTGCTGACAGTGACAATAATCGCATTCAGAAGCTGACAACAGGAGGACAGTTCCTTCAAACGTTTCGATCAGGAAAGTTTGATAAACCTCTGTTAGTTATTGTTGACCAAAGTGATAGGTTGATTGTTGCTGACAATCCCAACCACAGAGTTGTAATATTGGACCAAACTGGCACCTGGTTATTGACCATAAATGGTAATGTCTCAGGTTGCCAAGCTTTCAAAGAACCATATGGGCTTGCCTTGGACCCTCAAGGAAACATCCATGTTGCAGCTAATGCTTCTGACACCATCAAAGTCTTCACACCTGAGGGGACCTATGTCAGATCATATGGGGATGTAAAGTGTCCATCTGGAATAGTGATTGATGAAGAAGGTTACAGTCTAGTTAATGAGTTCACTGGTAATTGTCTATCCATCTTTGATCCTCAAGGAAAAAAGGTCCACACTGTTGGTAATCTCAATTATCCTCGAGATATTATTCTAGATCCGAGGAGTGGCAGTCTGTATGTAGCAAACTGTGGAACTAACACTGTATTGAAGTATTCTCATGTTGTATAAGTATCGTGTAACAACGTGTATTTATCAGAGATGATAATGTTGAATTGGTATATCAAACACAGCCATTTCAATTGATGCCTTGTCCTTTCCCATTGCTTGGAATTCTGTGTTGGGAACTTGGGAACTATATGTATCTCTAACTCAGGATGTGTAGCCATTTGATGGTCCAGGAACAGCATTAGTTCTGTGGACCTGAAATGGAGTGTAGGTGGAGCTGGATACAGGATGGCATCGATGTAGGAAAGGTAGGGAGCAGGGCGGGAACAGCTGGACCATCAATCTTTACCATCAATCTCGGAACTTGTATTCAGCCAATGTTCTGAAGAAGTGAAAGGACATGTGCTGTGGACTTGGGGATGAACCTTCACATGTTCTATACACCTTCTCTAATATCCACAAAATAAGATCTGCCAATGTGACCGCATCTGCTGCTTTTTCTTATGTTTCCAGAACCTCATCCCCAGACTACATCACAATCAAAGTATTTCTACTGGCCACACCCACTGCCACACCCAATTTTATATAACAACGTTCCAGGATACTAAACAAGTGTGTATTGATTTAATATATTCACCACAAAACCTTACCTGCTTCAAGTTTAATATATTCACCACAAAATCTTTTTTTTGTTTCTGTGGCTTTTGAGACCTCTGACATATGTGGTTCCAGTGGACACCTACTATCCACTGAACTGTAAGCAACGCTGAAGAAAGTTTTTCTTAGGAATTAACATAGAAAGGAGCAAAGGTGTCAGGGCAGGTGGCATCCCACGCCAGGATTATTGCTATTGCTCCATGGGACAGTTGAATGGGACAGTTGAAGCTTCTCGGGCAACTTCCCATCCAATCTATCCAAGTCTTTAGGTTCTAGGCTGATGTGACCAGGGGTGTGGTGACAGCTGAGTCCATCCATGAGTGGCTTTTGGGTCAACCTGACTCCACATAGATGGCAAGTGTGTGGCTTGCAAATGGGTGTGCCAAGGCGGAGATGAACTGTAATTTGCATAGTGTCATCATCTAAGACTACATATGGTAAGAGCAGAGAGGCGTGTACAAGAGCTATCTAATGGGGAGAGTGAAATTCCATTCTGGGTGCCTGTCACAGGTGGACTCCCAGGTTTAGTTACATGTGTGCTGTGTGTGTTCTTTCTCTATTTTTGCATACTTTTATACTTGGGCTAGATTATAATTAATAAAAATAAAATGTACATAAGATTTGACACCATACCAAAGCAGAGTTAGAATAGACTCAGAA
This sequence comes from Ephydatia muelleri, assembly GCA_013339895.1. Lineage (NCBI taxonomy): Eukaryota > Metazoa > Porifera > Demospongiae > Spongillida > Spongillidae > Ephydatia > Ephydatia muelleri. The sequence goes on from JABACO010000004.1 coordinate 11,626,670, forward strand.
ATGACTATTAAGCAGACCAAATTACAACATACCATTGGCTATGAATTATACTAGGAATATGAGGTAGGCACACCTCCAGACATCAAACATGGAACCTCTTAATAGAACACTTTTCATAATATGGTTTCTTAAATTAGAAACTACCCACATGGATGGATAAAAAACAATTGTATCCCTGTTTCCCCAATCCCCCCAGATCCAAGCCGACCCATGGAAATTGGTGAAACACAACCTTTGTCAGGCATCGAGTGGGCTCTCGATTTCTACCAACAATCTCTGTTGCTCTTATGAGGGAATGTTACTCGAAAATTGTTCATTGAAAGTAAAAGTCCCTTCAGGAAAGGTAGCCAACTCATTGATTGATGAAATGAAGGGGCTAATGCGTACTTATGCAAAGTCTTGCAGCTTTGCATGGGACATGAGTGTGGATATAAGCAGCCATACATACCTTCACATCAGTATTTACAACTTCCTGAAACTCCTTGTTGACTCAATTCACTAAATCAGCAGGTTACATTGTGAAGATACTGTACCTGTGCCTCCCTCACCACAATACTCATCAATACATATAGAACTGATATTCATTCTATACTGATGGTGATTCAATCTATCGTGTAATGTAGTAACACAAGCTGGTGACATTAGTACCACCCTACTGATTCAACAACTCTCACATGTGACAGTGTAAAACACGTATGGTATGCTGACACTGCAGGAGGTGCAGGCATATTCTTTAACCTGCATTCTATGATATTAAACAAATGAACAGAGGACATTATATAAAAATAATTAACATTATAGAATTAAAAAAATCATTGGATAAGAATAATGACACATCACAAACATTAAACATAATACATATACAAAAACTCTTCCTCTTCACTGTTCACCTTCATTGTCCCCAGCTGCATTGTCCCATTGGACGGCAACTGATATTCTCTGGGTAAGTTATGCAAAGGAGTTAGCTTCACCAGACACCTGCCTCAACCAATGGCCCACCAACTCTTTAAGTTGTTTTTGATCCAAACACTCCAGTTGTCTTTATTGCCACCAGAGTGAAAAAGTGGTATGAGTCAAGATGTTTATATTTCTGTATCTTCGCATGTTCTGCCTGTTGAGCAACTGCTCCAACTTGCTGTGCAGCAATTGCATAGTAAGATGGTGCAAAAGTATCTGGACACGTTGCATCCCACACTAGATGTTGGCCACACTTCCAGAGGACAATTGACATACCATCAGGTCGCTTTCCAGCTGAGTGATACAGACCTGAAGGCTCCAGACGTGATGGAACATGAACTGCAACTAAAGCTCATTCTATGAAGTCGGTGACAGCTGAATGGCAGTGGTGGCGCCCACTCTTTCATGTGTGGCAAACTGCGACACATCTGCCCCACAGTGTTGGCAGGTATGGCTTCTACGCATAGGTAGTCCCAGAGGAAGTACCATAGAGATTATTATTATTGTCATAATTAATAACAATAATAATAATAATACAATTAATACGTAGGCCTAATGTTCAACTCGAGACAAAAATCAGTACACAGTATATTCCTACACTGCATCTAAATCTAAACCATATTTATTTTCAAAGATTACTGGTTAATAATTTTATTTATACGTGCGCTTTTAAAGATTGGTGAAATCAGTTTTCAACGGTAGGTGTCAGTACCTCGGTTTGATTGAGAAATGATGCAGACCACTTTTCAGTTGTTGTTACCATGCAATTATCAGGATAATTATCATTTATCCATGCATGATAGTCTGTCTAACGTTGTGAAAAAGGGGGACCCTCTCCCTACATTCACTACTGGATTTCTACTTAGCTGCACACTGTATGTATGGACTGACAACACTCTACAAGATTACACAAGAGCACAATGTCACATGTCAAGATAAATGCTGTTACACCATGTATCAAAATGAGTTAGTGCTGTTCAAATCACCAATCTCGTTCTCCGGAAGCTTGAAGAATGTGTCTGCATCAGACATTTTGCACATATTGCATATTGCAAAGGTCCACAGAGATGCCATGAGGGAGGCACTTGTATGTGCTCACAAAGTGGCTTCAAAGCTAACCATGGCACTTGATGCCAATGACAAGATGACAGAACTGTTTGGAACTTCCAGAGAGAATCATAAACCAAGTCTTTGCACCAAACCATCGCAGCACTGACCCTCCAGAAAGAGCAGTTGATAAAGATACAAGAGGAAATTATTCATTACACTGAGATGACCTCCAACATCCTCAAGACCCACACTGACCATGAGATGGTAGCACTTGGAGATCTCCTACAAACTAAATTGAAGGCTACCTGAAGAATATGTCCCTCTCTCCAATTCAGTCAAGTGACATACATGTGTCCTTGCATATCGATACTCTTATTAAAGGTCTCTCTATATTTGGTCACGTATTTGACTTACCTCCATTACGTTCACAAAGCACATGGTCTTTTGAGTCGGTAACCAAGGTGAAAGATTTGTATTGTGTTAATATGCAGAGCCTAAAAGAGGTACCCATACGGTGGTCTAGTGGTGAAGGCTGAGCCGAGGTCCAATTCACATGATGGAGCAGTTGTTCCAGGTGAGGTGGAAGACCATGAGGATGGTACTTACACTATCAGCTTCACCCCTCAGGTAGCTAGTCCACACCAGCTCCTCATTACAATGGATGGGCAACACATACAGAAGAGTCCTTTTTACCTTGATGTGAAAAGGAATTATAACACCCTATGTAATCCAGAGCAAGTTATCAATTGTTGTGGTGGTCCATCAGGTATTGCCATCCATGACAGTGGAGACATCTATGTAGCCTGCATTAAAATGACAGCTGTATCCATGTGTTTGACCTTGTCGGCCAGCAGAAGAAAACCATAGGTAAGAAAGGGAGTGGTGATGGTCAGTTCAGTGGTCCACGTGGCTTATTCATCAATGGAGATGTGATGTATGTTGCTGATAGTGACAATACATGTAATCGCATTCAGAAGTTGACAACAGAAGGACTGTTCTTGCAAAAGTTTTGGTCAATTTGGATCAGGTCAGGGACAGTTTAATAAACCAATGTCAATTTTTGTCGACCAAAGAGAGGTTGATTGTTGCTGATTACAACAATCACAGAGTAGTACTATTGGATGAAGCTGGCACCTGACTAATGACCATAGATCATAATGTTCATCCTTTCAAGCACCCATATCTCCTTACCTTGGAACATGATTGAAGTCTTCTTACATGAGGGGACCTATGTCAGATCATAAGGGGATGTTTAGGATCCAACTGGAATAGTCGTTGATAAAGAAGGTTACAGTCTTATTAATGAGTGGGATGGTAATTGTCTTTCCATATTTGATCCTCAAGGAAACAAGGTCCACACAGTTGGCAGCCTCTATGAACCTCGAGGGGTTATTCTAGACCCTAAGAGTGGTAGTCTGTATGTAGCAAACTGTTGTGGTAATACTGTATTGAAGCATGCGATGTAATGTTGTTATTTATTTTCTTTTAAGTTACCACGCCCCTACCATTTGCCCAGTACCTTGTGTCATGGACCATTATATTGGGAAGTACAGGTACATGTAACTAGAATGCTAGAGGTGTGACCATTTGATAGTCCTGGAACATTAGTTATCTTTGTTTTTCAAGCTAATGTATCCTCCTCCCCAGTCTGTGCCATGCAGTGTGACAAATGTGGGGATGGTTACTACCTCCCACCCATGTCATCCCGATGTCAGCCTGCACCTAGGGGACATGGAGGAAGGCGGGTCTACACTGCACGCATACATGAACACATACATAAACATAATGATCACATTCATAACACATTCATCACAGACCTATTCACACTGTGCTGGTTAACTGTTTGGTAGGCGTGATGCAATATTAGTGTAGTGTTCCCAATAAGGCAACAGATGGATGAGATTCCATGCAAAACCCTCTCTCATTGAGGCAGAGCTCTATAAGGGTCTGGAACTCTATTAGGGTTTATGTATTGCTTTATATATTTGTATGTGTGTGTATCTGTGTGTCTGCGTGTGCATGTGCGGGTGTATGTGTGTGTGTATGCGTGTGGTCATTTGTGTGGGTCATCAGGACTCTGGCCACCCATTCACTTGAGACTGCATTGTCCTATGGAGGTGACAACAGATATAGCATGTGCTGTGAAAAATAAACAGCGCACTACAAGCCAATAACTTATGCACACAAACGATGCCCGTTCCTTTTATCTAACAAGGTACTGATTAGAGGTTTGATTTTCAGCAGGATGATACACAAGCATACTACAAACTATGTATGAAATAGATGCAATTTGCAAAAGGATAGTACTGATGATTTACTGATGGGGTTTACTGGTTGTGCCACACCTCTTTCTTTACCAATGTAATAAATATGCATAGAGAGGTAGTGTTCAAGAGGGAAGTATTTATCGTAGAAGATAATTGCCCTTTGCCTTGCAAATGAAGCCTATTAATACTCTGGTGCAGTTTCATGGCAGGAGTGTCCACTGCCGTGTCACATCCTTTCCAAGGCATGTCTGGATCAGGTGATACAACATCAGCTTGGTCATGCCGGTATCATGGGAACATCACCACCTTCAATAATTGGCAAACCCATTTAGGATCTTGGGCACATCTATTTCAAATTAGTTAGTTAGGGATGCCTATATGTTTTAGGAAAATTGGGTGGAGATGCAAAAATTCCTAAGAGAAATGGTATAGGAGTGCAGAAATTTCAGTGATTCTAGTTTTCCTGTGACACAGGTTCTTGTGAAATCATGATGCACCACCAGGATCACGTTGACATCGGGTGTGTGCAAGTGAATTTGTAGGCACATACATGCATCTGTGCAGTTCCATAGGCCAGAAGAAGTGCGACAAGGATGTTGATGACAGAAAAGTGAGTGGTGAGACTAGAAATAGAACAAATCCAATGAGTAGGGGGAGGGGCAGTCATTGACCACACCCTGTTTACTCTCACTTGGTAAACTACCTTTTTTATCACCAACACCTTGGTGGGCTGCAGCTCTGGGCTTCTGAAGATGAAGGGTTTGAGCACTGGTGGTGTAGGGGAGGGTGATGGAGGTGTCTTTGTGCCTGCAGGACCCGCAAGGAGGTGGACAAACTGGGATACAAAGCCCAGGCAAGTACTGGGATGAGGGTGATGCTCGTTCTTCCCCTACAGGTGGGTGGGTCATTTGAGCTCACTGTATAAGGGGGTGGTTAACTCTTAGGTTGACATATCCACCACAGGGCCGGATGCTCACTGATTGGTTTGGTCTCTCTCAAGGTGTACTTGATGGTGGTAGCCAAGATGGCCAATAAGCACATAAGGCACATAAAGGTTGAACTGATGATCTAGTCTGTGATTGTTGAGCACAAGGGGTGGTATCCAACAAAACGTAGTTTGTTAATTCAGTTAATGCTTTGCTGATCTATGCAGCTAGTATTGCTAGCTAGCTTGAGGACTACATGCCGGTATTATACACGCCATACCTAATATGCTTGGACCAATCATTTCACCATCTAGCTGCTGGGGTGGGGTTCTGCTAGTGGGACATCAATACAGAACTTAGCAATTGGAATGCACGTTGACACAAAGAGAAGAGCATTCAGTGAACTGGATGGGAACTTCATGTTGCAGGAAAACAATGCCAAATGTAAATACTGCTGGCATGACTGTTTGACGATACAAAAGAGTACTATTGATGACTATTACATGAGTTACGTTACGTATTTCACCCTGAAAGCAGTGTAGAATGTATACTCTTTGTACTAACAGTTGCAAAACAACTTTGATATGCCATAATATTACATGTAGGTCAGATAATTGTACTGTGTATTGTAGAAACAATTTCTCATACAAATTTGCTAAATACACACACACACATACACACACACATACACACACATATACACATACACACATACACACACAGACACACACACACACACAACACACATCATGCACACACAGAGTTCTGCCTGCTTCATCAGGACCTTGGTCCATGCATTGAGGAGTTTGACAAGTTAGCTTACAACACATCCACCGGAGAATGCAACATATTCACCTATGGAGGTTGTCTAGGCAATGATAATAGATTTATATAATTAGCATAAGAAAGTGTTCCTGGACATGTGTATAATACACATCACTAAACTAACCAATGAAGGTACAGTGGCAAGCATGCACGCACATAGATATGCGAATAACATCAGTGGATTTACTGATATTATGATTCGTGCCACATCCCTTTAATTCTTAATGGCATACTTAGACAGGAGAGAAGTACTTCTGGTACATGACAATAGCTCTTGGCCTTGAACCCTAATCTCTGGTACAGTAGATTGTCCAAGGGCACATTAAAAAGGGTAATGCTCTTTCCAAGTTAAGGTACGTTGGATCAGATGGTAAAACAGCTCGGCCATGTCGAAATTGTGATGTAACTACAGGAAGGAGGCTTCCCGTTCACCTTGACATAGAGGTTAATGAAGTCACATGCACCCTCCTGTACATGGCCACCTCAGTGAGGTCTGGGTACTTGAGACACTTAGCCAGTTCCATGGTCAGAAGTAAGAGATGTGGGAATCGATGGCAAGAAGGTGGAGGGACTGGACCCGATGTGTTTTGTGTTTAGGGGAGTGGGCTACACCCATACATGCCCCCTTCTTCCTGACGTTAGATACAGCTAGTACCCAGCGAATGATGTAATCATTTTGGACTAAAGTGTGTTAAATGTATCATGCTGCCATACTATCACTGTAAAAAATTTGCATCGCAGAAACAAATCTGCATGTGGATGATATTGCAATAAATAATTTATTCTCATCCATGTGCATACTTATGTTGTATATATATAAAGCTGTAACCACTAACGAAACATCTTAACAATTAATGATTCAGACCCATGCCATGCTCTACCCCCTATTGAATTTAGTGATAGCCATACTTGTAGCTCAGATTGATTCACTAGATCAAATCATTGAGAAAATGAGACTGTAGTTATCACATGACATTTTATGCAAGATTTGGAGGATCTTGAATTACGAGAACTCATATATCATGTATGCAACGAAATTATGAGTGTTTAGTACACTAGCATCAACTGCAACAGAGACAGGAAATCCATTAAAATGTACTAAATCCAAAGGAGTAAAGGATGTGTCATAATTTATTAGCTGCTTTTGATGCGTTCAGAACTTCAGTGCTCTGTGTGTTGATGTTTCTCTCTCTGAAACTGAAACATCTGCAAACAATAGCATAGAACAATAAACGGGCTACGTACGGCGCTTCTATGTTATATTGACCCCAGTATTGTTGCTTCGTGAGGTACAGACCGTCTCTTCATGCGAAAGCTGTTACACGATGACGTAAAATGAAATTTAAAATTAGGTGCGTGTAAGCACCATCTGTTGGTTATACGGAATGGAATTTTATAATACAGCCCCTACTGTATTGGTAGCTACTTGAATTTGTATAGTTTGCGAATGCCAAGACCCCAGTTGGATATCAGCGAATAAAACAAGAAACTGTGTATCCCAATACACAGCTCCCTGTTTCAAATACATTCTAATACATTCTTGTTTTAAATACATTGTAAGGGTTATTTTCGCACCTCATGGTTTCCTAGGCGAATCTTTCTTATAAGTGTGGAAGCTCCGATATGCGTTCTGAACCTACGCCCACGGCAGCTGCGTGTTCTATGCTTCTTGGCACAGCAACCTTCTTTGGTCTATAGCGTTTGCGATCAATTCAATTTCCTGCATCACACTTCGTCGCTAACTGATTTTCTATGTATTTCGCCTACATGTAGATCGAACAAGCAATTAATTAATTGGGCAATAACAATCGCGGATAACGATGTGGGATCGTTAGGGACCTAGCGCATACATTATAAAATTTCCAGTAAGCGCATTAGAAATCAAACGCTTGCGTTGAAATGTATGCTAATTACAAATTCAGAGCATTACTGACAACTCCATGACAGATACTCCGTTCTCAGTGCGTAAAAAGCAATGTATAGAGGACAATTCAGAATTGTAAAATGCCATACAACAATAATTATTAAAATATTATTGTTACTAGTAATACATGATTGATTCGCGAGTTCTAGTTGCACAGAACTAAAATGTGAGCATTTTTAAACAGTTTCTCGAGGTCGGGCTTAAGCCAAAAGTGGTTAGGGCATAGCCCGAATGCCTGACCGGCTCCTACGGCCTATCAGCACTCTGACAATATGGAAACTAGAGTGCAAGAGCCACAGTCTGGGCACGAGTAAGTCACGTGCCACCACAACAATGTCGGAATCAATTCAAAGTTCTTTTTCAATTGCTCGTAACGGTATGGAAGTACAAGAAACTGTACAACGGCGATCGAAGCGCGCACACTGTCAACAAGAACTTCAAATATCCGGAGAGCCATTTTGTGACGAGTGTGGAACAAACCAAAGAGTGGACGTGGCGTCGAAAAGATTCAAGCAAGACGATGAAGAATATAAGTAAGAAAACATGTAGCCAATTTTAAATAATACAGTGCGTCTATTATTTACCCTACTTTCTGCAGTTGTGCAACAAGTGTTCACTTTCCTCCACACGTCATATGTCAGCTATGTTCTAAGCCTTACAAAGAACCCAGAATTCTTCCATGTCTCCACTCTTTCTGTGAGCAGTGTCTGCATAAGGAGATAGAGAGGTTTGGGACCAAGCAGAAGATGGAGTGTCCAACCTGTCAGAGAAGTATCACCATACCAGAGGGTGGGGTCAATGCTATACCTCGGAACCTCCATCTTGACTTTGAAGTGGAGGTGGCTGGGTACATGTCCAAGATTGGCAGTGATGGTGAAAAGTCATGTGATGCTTGCATTGATGGGAGCACGGGGCCTGCAGTGGTGTTCTGTTGCACATGTCATCATCTACTCTGCAAGCCATGCCATGACTACCACAAGCATAATAAGATATTACATCATCATCAGATAGTTGGGTTAGACAAGGAGTCGCTCGAACTACTCCCATCCATAATAAAACCAATTGAACGACTATGTTCCCAACCCCATCATGAAAAAGAACGATTGAAATTATTTAGTGAGATTTATGAGTTACTGACCTGTAATAACTGTTGTCTCGTCCTCCACAAAGACCACAGGATTGCTGAGTTGTACAATATTTCAAAAACCCACAGAGATACCATGAGGGAGGCACTTATGTGTGCTCAAGAAGTGACCTCAAAGCTGGCCAAAGCCATCGATGCCAATGACAAGATGGCAGAACAGGTTGAGACTTCCAGAGAGAATGCCACACTTATCATAACCCAAGCCTTTGAACAACTCCATCAAATCATTGAGGAAAGGAAGAAGAAGCTGTTATCAGATATGGAAGCCATTTCATTTTACAAGACAACAGATCTGACTCTCCAGAAGGAACAGTTGATGAAGATTCAAGATGAGATTAATCGCTACACTGAGATGACCTCCAACATCCTCCAGACCTACACTGACTACGAGATGTTAGCACTTGGAGATCTGCTACCCACTGAACTCCAGGCAACCCTGAAGAAGGTTGAGAATATGTCCCTCTTTCCAAATCAAGCTGGTGATATACATTTGTCCCTATATACCGATTCTCTTATTAAGGAACTCTCCATATTTGGTCATGTAATGGACTCACCTCCTTCTCCATCACAAAGCACATGGTCTTCTGAGTCAGTGATAAAGTTGAAGGAAATGTATTGTGTTAAAGTGAAGACCATGACCTCAAATGGAGAGAGGTACCCATATGGTGGTCTAGTGGTGAAGGCCGAGCTGAGGCCTAAGTCACGTGATGGAGTAGTTGTCCCTGGTAAGGTGGAGGACCATGGGGATGGTACCTACACCTTCACTCTCATACCTCAGAATTCTGGTCTTCACCAGCTCCTCATCAAAATGGATGGTGAACATGTTCAGAAGAGTCCTTGTGACTTTGATGTGAGGAAAAATTACAGCAGCCTATGTAACCCAGAGCAAGTCATCAGGTGTAGTGGTGGTCCATCAGGTATTGCCATCCATGATAGTGGAGACATCTATGTAGCCTGTTGTAGAGATAACATTATTCGCGTGTTTAACAAAGATGGCCAGCAGAAGAGAACCATAGGTAGTAGTGGGAGTGGTGATGGTCAGTTCAATCAGCCATTTAGCTTATGCATTAAAGGAGATGTGATGTATGTTGCTGATTATGGCAATGATCGTGTACAGAACTTAAATACTGGAGGAAATTTCCAGCAAGCATTTCGTGGATCAGGTCAGGAACAGTTTTATGGTCCAACGTCAGTTATTGTTGACCAAAGAGATAGGTTGATTGTTGCTGATAGCTGCAATGACAGAGTAGTAATATTAAATGAAACTGGCATCTGGCTATTGACCATAAATGGTAATGTCTCTAGTCATCATGCTTTCAAGGAACCATATGGCCTTGCCTTGGACCCTCACGGGAACATCCATATTGCTGCCAGTGCTAATATCATCAAAGTCTTCACACCGGAGGGAACCTATGTCAGGTCATATGGTGATGTGAAAGATCCATCAGGAATAGTGATTGATAAAGAAGGATACAGCCTTATTAATGAATACAGGGATAATCGTCTTTCGATCTTTGATCCTCAAGAAAATAAAATCCACTTTGTTGGCAATCTCAGTGATCCTCGAGGTGTTATGCTAGACCCAAACAGTGGTAGTCTGTATGTAGCAAATTGCAATACTAACACTATATTAAAGTATTCTGTGTAGAGTGATGGTTTTTTTCCATTAAGTTTATTGTCTTTGATGATTGATGCATGCATTGGTACTTCAAACCCATCATATGAAGTGATGTCCCACCCTGCAATCCTCTGTGTCACAATCCATAATATGGGAATGACATTTTACTGGGACACTGAGCTTTTTGTGGAGTCAGTTTCCATTTGCTTCATCAGTGTTCCTGAATAAAACTCTTCTCTGAGTGGCCCATTCTGTAGACCAAACTCAACTCCCCCTTATGATTGCCCTATCTGGCTGCTTCAGTCCCATACATTTTGACTGTGCCAACTTGGCAACCTCCCCTCCCCCATCCTCTTCACCCGCTAGTGGCTTGGATGACAAATGCGAGCCCACATGCATTCCACACAGCAATCCTTTGTTTTTTCCCCCTAGACCTCTCCCAGTTTCATAACTATTGAGCTAGCTGTAGTAATAAATGTGCTTCTCTGCCAAGCATTCCATATATGCTGATACAACAAAAACTGTTAATCCTATAGTACCCTTCAACAGTATCCTCTGAATCGTGAGCATTGCTGCAATGCTGTTGTCGTCCACAAATTCGTGGTTTTGATGGGTTAATATCAAAAGAATGAGCAAGACTGCAAGCTTCTTGGTACATTTCCCCATGATTGTTATCATTCAAGTGTATCTGAATAATAGTATATCTAGCAGTTAATATTTCACATGAAGGATACATGTGGCAAATTATACAATACCTTTTGTAACTGTGCTTCAACCACATGCATGTGGCTTATAGCCACATGCTATGTGTTGTTGGCTTCCTTGAAGGACAACACTTAGCTGTTTCATGTAGCCCATTATGTATCCCACAATGTAAAGGGTGATGATGAATTCAAATTTAGTCACTGCTGCAAGCAATGCTGTAGCATCCTTTGTTGTCTCAGCATTGAAACCTGTTGAACCACTAATAGTGGTAAGTGTATCAACAATCTGTAGGATTGATATATAGTTTAATGAAAATTAAAGGACATTAAATTATTACCTGGGAGTAGAGGTCAATGAAAACTTCATAGGCATCATGTCTTTCAACCCATCTGGTGTGGCAATGTTCTTTTAACTTATACCTGCACCTTGGCCCTGCTTCATCACCATCTATAATGTCCATCAAAGCCTTCTCCCCTTTTGATGAAAACGAAGACCTGAAGAGTTTAAGCATAGATGTAATAATCAGTTTAGAAAAACGCAAGTACATGTACTGTACACGTACATGTATACATGCATTTCATGATCATGCAGTACATGTACCTGATCTGTTGTCCCTATCGTGTTTCGAATTAATGGTACTGTGCAAGATCCTACTGCCACCAAATTCAACTGGTGACTGGCACACCACCAATGCAGGGCCTTTCCATACATTTTTTCTATGCGGGGTCCTGTTCCTTTTGTACAACCAGCCATGTTTCCTATTCAGACATTCCAAGATATAAATACATTCCACTTTAATACCAGATCCATCATAACACTGTCCTCGGAGAAGATTGACATCTAGTTTTAGTTCTACCAGTCGCTTCAGAATGGTTAATGTAATCTCTTCACCTGTTGTGTGGCTGTAACATCGACAAAGCCAACAAATTCTTCTTGCACTGTGATGGTATCTAGGTGGAGGTACGAGAGTACCGTGCATTATAATATTTTTACATTGCACTTATACCTTCATGTCCTCATCTGCAATGACACTAAAGAAGCCACCATTGCTAGATGACCTGTTGACAATGGTGTGTAGAATCTGCTCCCCTATGATCGTTATCAGCTCATTTTGTGTTGTTTAGACTGGTATATTGCATTTTTGTGACTCTCAGTAAAATGACAGGCCAGTGCATCATCACCACTTCTCACCCTTATGAAAACACAATAAAAAGTATTATTTATAGTACAGTACGATGATAAATTTATAGAATACCAACATACCAAAATTTAAGCAGTTCAATGAAATTGCCAGGGTTACTCCTATCTTCCAGGTCAAGAGGAACACCATCATCACGATGACCTCGAAGTGGAAGGCACTGTCAGCCACATACAATAACTGTGTCAATAATACTTCCAAGTATCTTCCTGTTGTTGGCAATAATTGCTTCTTCATTGGAGCTCAGGAGATGATTAACTGGTGTCTAAAACAAGTCCAAAGAAAGATTGCTGAAAATAACAGATAACATCCACCATCCACTTACCTGCTTGCTGGTAAAGACTCTTTGCAAAGATAAGGCTGATCTCAGCACACATCTTGTGAGTTTCATAGCCATAAGTATTTCTGCCTCAACCTCGCGGCTATCAGTGGTCCCTTCTGTCACTTGAGCTTGCATTTGGAGCCTAATGAGTACCAGGTTGCAATCAGACGGGGCTAGGGTTAGACACCTACGGTAGGACCACCTTTCCTTTCTGCCCTGATATTGCCCTGGATCCTTTTGGTTACCATATGTGGTGACCCGTAAATGCCAAACCATCGTCCTGATGAGGTCATTGAACTCCGTTGTCATGTCCATTTGATAGATAGGTCATGGCATAATGAATGATCACAACCAATGCACACCCATCTGATGTGCTTATCACGGGTGGGACAAGATTTCCAGGACTCCTTCTCAAGACTGGTGTCAAACCGTGTCCATTAGCCATTCCTTCCCAAAGCATCAGTCATGGCTGAGATGCATAGCAGGCTGAATGTGGAACTCATTCAGTCGATCTCCGGAGCCTCTTGGCTAGCCTTAGGAGGTCCAACGTCTTGTCACCTCCTCTCAGTAGTCCAAATCCAATGTTCTTTATGACATCGTTAAACTTTGGGGCTAACTCAACAGCCATTCTCTCCAGGACCACCAATCCCACATAGTTCTGGAACTTCCAGAGGCATTGTAGACATTATGAGTATTTGTGTGTGTGTGTGTGTGTATGTGTGTGTGTGTGTATGTGTGTGTGTGTATGTGTGTGTGTGTATGTGTGTGTGTGTATGTGTGTGTGTATGTGTGTGTGTATGTGTGTGTGTGTATGTGTGTGTGTATGTGTGTGTGTGTGTGTATGTACTTGAAGTTATAAATTTTTAATAACCTAAATTAATAGTATTACAATGCATATTCATATGAACGCACAAAACCATTAACGTCTATACATAGGCAATATTTCCCAGCATTGCCAGCAGGGACCCGACATTTGACCACACTAGTATGAGATTGAGGTTACCGTATAAAACCAAGTTCACTTTAATTTTGCTTTGGGGTCTGACGTCGACATTACTTGAAAACTGGATGTTTTCTGAACAGGGTCAATGTGCAGTCACAGATCTGCTCAGTAGTTCTTTGCTAATTAGAGAGACAAAATTTCATTCCATGCTAATGCTCCTGATTGTGTGTAGCTACATTTCTTTAGATGCTGTGGTTCTAGCATGGACTCAAGGATTTACAAGAATGAGGTACAACATCTAATTTAATTTGATTAGGTGGCAGTCATTGTTCAACTAATGATTGAGAATGAAGGTGTACGTTGCACTGTGGGTTTTTTTAATGAGAGTGCATTTCTCCACCAGTGATTATGGTGGTCAAAGGTCAGTTTGTATCAGAGGCAGCTGGTACTAGACAGCTGTAAATTTAGTATAACCACTATATCCTCAAGGGTAACACCTGGTAATTATTTAATAGCTAGGTTGTGATGGTAGATATGTGTGCAAGTACATGTGTGTAAAAGTTATAGGATGGACCAGCATGTGTGACATGAACTGTTAACATGATGCACACAGATATAACCCCCATTCTCAATCGAACAATAGAGTGTATAGAGTATTAACAAGAACAGTAAATCCTTGTGGTCATGATCAGCCAGTGTGCAGATTGTTTATTTCATCACAGGAGACTTTATACATCAATGCAAAATAAACTGCATGAAGACCGAGCTCAAAATAGTTTTAGTCTCTGGAGATGAATCAACCATGTCATACTGAATGTACAGCTATTAGCATGGACATATAGAAACTAAGGAGCACTTACCAAGACAAATTACTCTTAGGAGCTTACATTCTGTCCTTTCAGAGGTAAAAAAACATAGTCTGTTATGAATATTGCTTATGCCTGCTCCATCAGGATTTTAGTGTACTGAGACAAGTGAATAAATTCTTTGTAACGAAATTGACTCATTGTTATTATAATTGAACAGCTTCCTACTAGTCAGAGTACATATTATGTGGCACACATAAAATATATGACAATGTGTTGTGGCAAGTCAATTGGTGACTGCATGTATGCCAGCTATAATGGCTCTCAAAATAACATTAGCTTGTTCAGCAGAACACTAAGAACATCCCATCTGCTACCAGTTGGCAGGCAGTAAACACTACTCCTCATGTTTTCACAGGCTCCAGCCGAATCCAAACTGAAATTGAATTAGGGTATGATTGGCACATCCATTCCTAGGCCAGTACAATGGAAAAAGGTCACATGTGCAATTTATGCACACTCCTTCGTGTCCTTACCCTCAACAGAGGGCTGCTGATATATCCTTTCTTTCAGTTTGGTAGTTATAGCCCGAGGATTGTGCACACGTTTATAGGATATCGTGTTAAAAAGAAAATATGCTTACAAATGGATAAGGCCTTAAGAAATGACATTACACATACCATGGATTTATCATATTACAATATACTACCACCTCGTTTCCAGGAGTCACCAATCTCCCTTTGGGATACTGCCATCACTGAATGGTCCACAGGCCATAATGAACCTCTTCCCTTTGACCCAATGTCACATTGACAAAAATCATGGAATCTACCAAAGGTTTCTTCCATTGCAGATGAACTGTGCCCCTCATCCTTTGTCTAAGGCTAGGTTTTTAAAAATGAATCTGGTGCCTGGTTGCTAACTTTACCTGTTATATCCCTTGGCCTTCGCATGGATGATAACATACATCCTATACATGGTGGCTATATCGTATTTCAAAACCAGAGATCTCATTGCCAACACAACTATCTGCATAGCCATTGGCTTTTGTCTGGCAGCCCCCACTTTGCACCCTCACCTTTGCCATCACTGGATCAAATGTGGACACACATGGTACACATGGGCTCAGTTGTCGTTTTAGTGCTGGTCTCCACTTCTGACATATCATGCTGAATGACATTCTGCACAAGGTTTTGTCTTCTTCCAATGTTCCTTCTCAGCTAGAGCCCACTGGTCTTGATTACGTCAGAGTCATATCTATATATGATCTTCGATCGTGCAGATGGTAAGCGTCCTGATGGAATCACCACAGTTCCCTAGTCGAATGGCAAATTATTGGTTTGGGATGCAACCTGTGTACACATGTTTGCCCCTTCCCATCTATCTATCACAGCCTCTGAAGTATGTGCAGCTGCAAATCAGGTGGAGCAGACCAAGATCAAGATGTACAGTTACCTCACCTCTATGCATACCATTTTTCACACCTGTTGCGTTTGAAACCACTGGAGTTTGCGACCCTCGCTCCATGTCTTTCTTGTCAGACTTGGGTCACCGCATTGCGAACACCACCAGTGACAAAAGCTCTCTTGCATACTTCATGCAATAGTTCTGTTGCCATTCAGAGGGGCAATGCTGCATCTATTTTTGGAACTTTGCCTCCAACCCCCTCTCCTATGAATGACGTTTATGTAAGACATCACCTATTATTTCTTTGCCTTGTATAATTTAATGCAAAATGGCACTCATTTAATCACTACACCCTTGGATGTGTACCATCTGCCGATGTCAATGAGAAAACGGGACAGAATTTCAAATAGCATTGCATGAAATGATTTCATGGCCTGGCGTGCAGTTTCTTGTTGTAACTACTAGTTGAAATACCGGTTCAGACTATTGTACAAGATTAGAGAATTTTTACAGACAGAAGCAATTTTAAGCTGTCTCGTGATTTCATTAAAAGTTGGAAAAAGTAGTCTCGCTCCAGCTTGATGCATCAGATCCACCCCTTTTAGGATGTGAATCTCAATAGATGCAGCAAATGGCGTACGTCATGAGTTTAGTCATACGGGAATTCCCCAACCGATCAACCGTATCTGGGCACGAGGCGATGTGCGTAAACAAAAATGTCGGGATCAATACAATGGCCATCGAAGGCATCGAAGCACCAACAAGAACAAGAATTAGGACAGCGAGAGTGTGGAACGATGAAAAGATTCAAGCATGATGATAAAAAAGAAAAGTAGGTCACAAAAGTAGTAGCGCGCATCCGTTACTTCCATTTTCTATCTTCTACAGTTTTGCAGCGAGTGTTTCATTTCCTCCACAAATCATATGTCAGCTGTGTTCTAAGCCCTACAAAGAACCCAGAATTCTACCATGTCTCCACTCTTTCTGTGGCCAGTGTCTGCATAAGGAGATAGAGAGGTCTGGGACCAAGCAGAACATGGAGTGTCCTTCCTGTCAGAGAAGTATCACCATACCAGAGGGTGGAGTCAATGCTATACCTCAGAACCTCCATCTTGGTTTGAGGTGGAGGTGGCTAGGTACATGTCCAAGATTGGCAGTGCTGAGGAAAAGTCATGCGATGCTTGCATTGATGGAAGCGTTGGCCCTGCTGTGGTGTTCTGTTGCACATGTCATCATCTTCTTTGCAAACTATGCCATGACTACCACAAGCGTAATAAGATATTACACCATCATCAGATAGTTGGGCTAGACAAGGAGTCACTGAAGCTACTTCCATCTATAATGAAACCAACTGAACATCTCTGTTCCCAACACTATCATGAAAAAGAAGATTTGGAATACTATTGTGAGACTTACAAGTTACGGACTTGCAGAGACTGTACCCTTGTTTGTCATATGGACCTCAAGATTGCTGATCTGAGCAATATTGCAAAGGCCCACAGAGATGCCATGAGGGAGGCACTTATGTGTGCTCAAGAAGTGACCTCAAAGCTGACCAAAGCCATCAATGCCAATGACGAGATGGCAGAACAGGTTGAGACTTCCAGACAGAATGCCACAGTGATCATAACCCAAGCCTTTGAACAGCTCCAGCAAACCATTGCGGAAAGAAAGAAGATGCTGTTGTCTGAGATGGAGGACATTTCACTTTCCAAGACAACAGCTCTGACGCTCCAAAAGGAACAGTGGATGAAATTGCAAGATGAGATCGGTCGCTACACTGAGATGACCTCCCACATCCTCCAGACTCACACTGACCATGAGATGATAGCACTTGGAGATCTGCTACCCACTGAACTGAAGGCCACCCTGAAGAAAGTTGAGTATGTGTCCCTCATTCCAAATCAGTATAGTAGCATGCATGTGTCCATAAACACTGATTCTCTTATTAAGGAACTCTCATTATTTGGTCATGTAATGGATTCGTGGTCTTCTGAGACTGTGGCCAAGGTGAAGGAAATGTATCACATTAAAATGGAGACCATGACCTCAAAGAGAGAGAGGTACCCATATGGTGGTTTACAGGTGAAGGCTGAGCTGAGGCCCAAGTTGCATGATGGAGCAGTTGTCCCAGGAGAGGTGGAGGACCATGGGGATGGTACCTACACCATTACCTTCACCCCTCAGATTGCTGGTCTTCACCAGCTTCTCATCACAATGGAAGGTAAACATGTTCAGAAGAGTCTTTGTGAACCACTTGATATGAGAAGGAAGTATAACATCTTATTAAGCCTAGAGCAACTTACTAGTATCAATTGCAGTGATCCAGCAGGTATTGCCATTCATGATAGTGGAGACATCTATGTAACCTGTTTAACTGATGATTGTATACATGTGTTTGACCAAGCAGGCCAGCATAAGAAAACCATTGATAGTAAAGAAGCGCTTGGTGCTGGTCAGTTCAATTGTCCACATGGCATATTTGTAAAAGGAGATGTAATGTATATCGCTGACACAGGGAATAATTGCATTCAGAAGTTGACAATAGGAGGAATGTTCCTGCAAAAGTTTGGTGTATACGGATCATATGTGGGACAGTTTAATAAACCTTTAACAGTTATTGTTGACCAAAATGACAGGTTGATTGTTGCTGATAACAATAATCACAGAGTAGTAATGTTGGATCAAGCTGGCACCTGGTTATTTATCATAACTGGTAAGGTTTCCGGTAGTCATGGTTTCCAAGGTCCATACGGCCTTGCCTTGGACCCTCAAAGGAACATCCATGTTGCAGCTAATGGTTCTAACACCATCAAAGTCTTCACACCTGAGGGGACCTGCGTCAGATCATATGGGGATGTCAAGGGTCCATCCGGAATAGTGATTGATGAAGAAGGTTACAGTTTTGTTAATGAGAAGGATGGTAACTGTCTTTCCATCTTTGACCCTCAAGGAAGCAAGGTCCATTCAGTTTGCAATCTCAATGGCCCCAGAGGTGCTATTCTAGATCCCAAGAGTGGTAGTCTGTATGTAGCAAACTGTGGTGCTGGAAACTGTATGTAAGTACTCCTGCATTGTTTGAAGTATTACTTCTCCTTTTGTGCTTGCTTTTTTGTAGCTGGTATAATTATTTTGAATGCTTTGGTAAATATTCATATGACTGATTGAACAGAACTTACCACGAGTCATGAGCTTCTACATATGTACATGCACACAGTCAACAGGTTAACACCCCGAAGAAGTAAGGAAAGGTCCCACAGGCATAGAGGTGTAGCTGCACATCCTCATTCCAATACTACGTCAATTTTGAGGCTCATCTGTGGTGGTGGGAAGCAAGGGAAAGTGGGGTGGTATGTGTGCCACATGGGTGAGAGTGAGTGTGACTGTCCTGGCTTGTACTAAGGAAACAGGAAGTGTGGCATCAAATAGGATCTTTTTTTGAGTGTGTAGTTGGTGAACACATGTGCTACTGATTTCATGTTGGTTGCCATGATGACAGAAGTTCTAGGGGAAGAGAAAAACCAATACAGTACAGTCAGAAGGCACGATGCACTAACCACTGTGTTCATCATAGCCATGTGACAGAAGTCAGGAGGCGGTGGGGTTGGTGCACATTGTACACCATCTGGGCTACACACTCACAGAAGAGCTTCAATAGACTCCACATAAGCTCAAAACTGACGTGAAGTAACAGCCGTAAGTGAATAGACATTTTGCTACAGAGACTCACACACATGCGCTAGACACAGAAAATACTCTGACATGTGCCACAACTGGAAAAGTCCATGAGCCCGCAAATGAGTGCGTATATCATGCACCACATATGTTAAACCACACATATGTTTTGCACGTGTAATTGCATTAATAACTGATTAAGCCATTTTCTTTCGAAGTTATAGTAGTCAAGACGCACTCGCTAATAACAAAACCCCCCAAAAAAACTACAGAAATAGATGAATAGACCAGCGGAGTTTATTGGGTTTCACTTGACACCAGGTCGCATTGGTGTTGTGTCCTAAACACACAGTGACCCTGAACTACACATACCCATGTGTGTTGCGTACTGGATAATAATAAATGGTTTTTTTTGCTGACCACTATGTAGAGATATGCATTAAATAGGAGTTGTATACATTATTGCACTCTTTTAATGGCTGTGAATCGATAAAGACCTAGCTATTTTCAGCTTTTCTCACATGCACTTAACAACTTGGATGCCAAATGTGCATCCCTATACTAGTATTCTGCATATGCACTATATCAAATAAAGTGCCAAACAAACTGACATCATGCAGTAACATCATGCTGAGTAGGAATCCAAGTACTCAGCCATTCTATACTGGATCAAACGGAGCTGGACATTTTGCTCAAATTTACAACATTCATAGGCCTCATGTGTTAAAAATAATGAAACATTATGTTTGGGATATTAGTCTTTGCCAAAAATGCAGTCTTCAGAGCATTAGACTCTTCAGATGAATGTAGCTTTTTACTGCTTTGGAATATCCTGGACATTTTCAATATCATGAAATAGCAAATGATCTGAATATTCTGAAATGCCATCTACCGAGTGTGTTACCATCGCAACAGTTAAGCAGATTTAATTCAAATAGTGACATGGCAATGATCAGAACATCCATCTTGAGGTGGCTTGGTGCAAATCCAAGATCGGCAGTGATGGTGAAAGGGTCGTGCAATGCTTACATTAATGAAAGCACAGCGCATGAAGGGGCGTTCTGTTGCAATCATTATGTCATCATATTCTTTGCAAGCTGTGGCATGTCTACCAAAAGCGTAATAAGATTTTGTACTGGCGTCAGAGGGTTGGACTGGACATGGAGTAATGATTTTTCTAAATCACAAGAAAGGGGGACACATGACCAGTCAAATATGTAGTGGAGGGGGTATGACTGAACGAGAGAAAGACTGCAGTGTGGCCACATTGTTGCGCACATAGGGCTGAGAATAGATTGATGTGCATGACGTTTTGTATGGAGTCAGTTTCTGAGGGATGTATGTGTGTGTGTGGTGTGTGTGTGTGTGTGTGTGTGTGTGTGTGTGTGTGTGTGTGTGTGTGTGTGTATGTACTTAAGTACCCCACCCATTATGTGTGCGAATGTTTGGAAACAATCTTTTATTTTGTTTTAACTCTTTGAATGCCAAGTGCATATATACATGCATTATCACACAACCATATAATCCTCTGTGTGATTCATTTCAGTGTTGTGTTTGTTACAAAGAATCGCTTTGAATACTGTACATGCAATTCAGTGACATGCATGTAAACCAGCCATGTAGATGCTGAATTCAAACCCAGGAGGGGCACTGGGATGTACGCACATCTTGTGTATCCATCATTACCTCACACATACGGTTGTAACAAACCATACTTATTATGAACTGCAGATGGAGATGGAATGAACTGGAATTTTAAACTTGTTGTATGACACTAATGTGGGATACACATTCCTGTTCTGGGAGTAAATAGCATTAGTGAAGTCATCTGAACAATGTGTTCTTCAGAAGAAACATAATTACTGCAGTTGTAAAGTAACCAAACATGTCATGTACTTATAAGGTCACAAGTGCAGCAAACATTTGCTGCATGCATGCATGCATGCATCATGAAGTTGCGATCCACACACTCCTTACATACACTGTCATGTAGAATTCATAACGGTTGTGTGTATATGCATGCATTCATGCGGACTAGCATGGTGTCCAAAGAGTTAATTGCATTGAATTATATATATTAATGAGATTTCATGAAAGTCAATAAGATGTTCTGAGTCATAGATGAAGCAGGTTTGGTATTTTGGTGAATAAATTAAATCACTAGTACCTAATAGTGGGTATGGTAGGTAAAAACATTCTCTGTCATCCGTTAGTGGGCTTTAATCACCTTTTTCCATCCACTCTAGCCATGATGGGTATGTTATGCAGACTTCCAATAACGTAACTGTCTCTGCCTAATCAAATAAGTATATATTCTACTGCCTCTCTCCACCAACGGAACTCCTCCCTCCCCTCTTCCCATCCTCTTTCCAATCTCATTGGAGACCGGTAAAAAAATTTCTAGCTAATGACCAGTATTGCTTTAGTCTCGTACCCAGACCCACCATGACGTAAACGTTTAGCGCGTACTGTACGCGATAAACGCTTACGTCATGGTGGGGCTGGGTACGAGACAGTATTGCTTAATAACTCTGAACTCAATCTAATGGGGTACAGTGTAAATGAAGGATGCAAATAGCTACGGGGTTAAGAGGGTTTGGCAACAGACTGATTGGAAAGGAAATGTCGCTGAGATGAGTATGCTGCCAACCAAGATTGAAAACTTATATGCAGGATTGTTATAGGCACTACACACTGATGGAATAGTATGTTTGTGCTGTTTACCTTAACTTTTATTCCAAAACCTGAGAAACATAACAGTGGTGTAACAAGTTTGAGTATTGGATCCTAAATGTATGTGAATAGCCACAAGTGTCTGTGGGGCTGAATGCTTCTGCTCGATGTTCTGTACGATAATGAAGGGAAGTGTGTATATCGTGAGAGCTTCAGCCATTCCAATACTCTACTAAAATTCACACAACCTCTTAAGACTTCAGACACACTTTCAGAGTGTGCACAGGTACACATCCCCATTCACACACCACACAAGTATCTCTATTCAAACCACACACACGCACACACACACACACACTCATACACACACATGCACACTCATGCACACACGTGCACACCCACATACCCACACACACATAGCTCTACCAGCTACATCAGGACCTGGTCCATGCAGCAATAAAATGGTGTGTTTGCTTACAACCTATTGATTATCACTTGTGTTATGCAATCAGTAGTAAATTGTGTTTCAGTATAATTAATTCTTTTAATCACGCCTTTTCTGTGTGTATATTTGCCCACTGTAAATTCATTGATCTGTTGTATGGTGCTACATCTGGATGAGGTATGGTACAGCATCAGCTTGGCAATCTCTGCCCACCAAGAAAGAGATGCAGGCCTCGTTTAACTTCATGTAAGGGGTCATGAAAGCACTTCCACCAACAACAGCTTCTATACATAGCCACCATAGTGACCTTGTCACCTCAATGTGAGAGCGAAGTATGTAACCCAGAACAAGTTATCAAATGTAGTGTACAGTTGTCCATCAGGTATTTCCATCCATGGCAGTGCAAAAATCTATGTAGCCCGCATGAATGATAAAGCTATTCATGTGTTTGACCAAGCTGGCCTGCAGTAGAGGACCATCGATATTGGTAGTAAAGGGTGGTGATGGTCAGTTCAGAGGTCCATGTGGCTTATTCATCAAGGGATATGTAGCTGATAGTGGCAATCATTGCATTCAGATGTTGACGATAGGATGACAGTTCTTGCAAAAGTTTGGCCACTATGAATCAAGTCAGGGACAGTTAAATTGTCCAATATATGTCATTATTGATCACTGAGATAGGTTGATTGTTGCTAATCACTACTATCATGGAGTTGTTATATTGGATCCAGCTGGGACCTGGCTATTGACCATAAGTAGTAATGCCTACTTTAGTCATGGCCTTGCCTTGGACCCTCAAGGGAACATCCATCTTACAGCCTGGGTTGTAACCCAATTAAAGTCTTTTTCACCTGAGGGAACCTATGTCGATCAAATGGGAATGCAAAGTTTCCATCCAGAATCCACACAGTTGGCAATCTCAATCAACCCAGAGGTGCTATTCTAAATCCTAAGAGTGGTAGTCTGCATGTATGTAGCTGTGGTGCTAACACTGTATTGAAGTATACTTTGTAGTTTGATGTAATGTTACATCTTCCATGTTACTTCCTTCCAAGTTAGATGACATAATAATGTTAAACAAATTCAGATGAATTGATGTCCACCCCTTCTCATGATCATTGTCTGGAACTGTATGTCATGGACCATAGTGAGTTCTGAAGGTGTGAGGGTTTTATGGTCCTTGACACCATTAGTTATCTGTGTCACCTGTCATTCTTGTTACCATACCATCCTCCTCCCCAGACTGTCTTCTACAGTGTGACAAATGTGGAGATGGGTACTACCCTCAACCCTGCCTCCAGGACTAAGTTCCTATGTGCAGTTTTGCCCTAATACCAATTCATCTTTTGGAGGCTCTGCACCAACAGATTATGTTTATGCATGCACACACACGGCAGACAGTAGGACAACATCACCATTTGTTACGACCTCCATGTATACGAGTTCCGGCTGAAGTGATGTGACAGACGTGTTTGCTTACAGTCTATTCACTGGAGGTTGCTGCAGCATATTTATCTCTGGATGTTGTCAAGGTAATGACAAACAGAATGAGCAAAAAGTAAATGTCAGTAAATATGCATGCACACACACACATGCACTCACAATAATGTGTGCAGCACCTTTGGATCTACTTCTGATATGGTGACAATGTACTGATAGGTTACTGATGCATTTCACTGTTGCTTTGATGATCACAGTCAGAAGAGATACGAATATGACTGGGTTGAAGGGTTGTGTAGGCACATCTGGATCAGGGGGTACAACATCAAATCATGATGGACCACATCGAAGGATAAAAATTGTTATTTTCAGTTGTGGCTATCAAGTGACATTTGATACGAGTGATTTCTGATGTGAGATCACTGCTTTGTGGCATTTTATCAACATGGTTATTGCAGCCCCAGGCCATCCAGCAGGACCACCATACCTTGATATGACAAGGAGTTAGTATATCGATGGTCTGAACGATGAGGTGGAGTAGACATGTTTGATTGTGTCCCTAATGGGCATTTATCCAAAGCAATTAAGCGTAAGACTACAGGGACGTACACTTAGTGGATCAATAAATGAAGAGCACAGGTGTCTTACCATCATGGTATGTGAATGAGAGATTGATTAAAACGGATGAATAAAAGGATGAGCAGAAACTATCTACAACCTCATGCCCAAATATTTTCTAGAAGAGCATATTGACCAAGCATAATTATACACCTCATTGCCGGTGTGAATTGCAAGAGGGGATGATGGTTTCGAATTTGAATTGTCCTTCCTCAGTTAGGCTCGGTAGGTAACTGGATGATGAAAGCTAATGGGGAAATCTATCTCTACCAATAATGTTTAGAGATTGTATTGGGGGAAAACAATGAGAGGAATAAGTAAAACCTTGTCTCAGTATTGAGAATGTGATTTGTAGTATATTTATAGGACTAGGTAGCAGGTGCAGTACTGCTACAGTGAGGTTTGATAGGAACCTACAACTGCTGATATGAGTCTTATATTTAAAACAGCCAGTGTCCTTGCAACGAGTGGGTACGAAGAGTCTACCGTAAGAATTACCCTGGCACCATGGCACTTTTCAAAATAATATAAGCAAATGTGAAAGGAGAAAAAAACTGATATTGTCTAAAGAAATAATTCCATGTCCTTTGTATTGGAGCTGGAGGTGATCCCATTACATGCCCTCCTCCTCCTCCTCCTCCCCTCCTCCTCCTCCTCCTCCTCCTCCTCCTCCTCCTCCTCCCCCTCCTCTCCTCCTCTCTTCCTCCTCTTCCTCCTCTTCCTCCTATTCCTCCTCCTCCTCCTTCCCTCCTCCTCTCCTCCTTCTCCTTCCCTCCTCCTCCTCCTCCTCCTCCTTTCCTCCTCCTCCTCCTCCTCCTCCTTCACTCCTCCT